>BPLQ01004485.1:0-25419 GCA_021605075.1 Caerostris darwini
TTTATTTTTTTTTTTTTTTTTTTCAATAAAGTATTTAAAAAAGAAAAATAAATAAAAATGATAAAAATTATATTTTAATAATTAAAGAAAAGTTAAAAGAACAATTTGAAGAATTACAAACTGAAAGTAGTTAAAAATTACAAAAACGTTCCAGAACAGTTTGTTATGAGAGAATGAAATGGTAGTGACGGGGAAAATCTGTGAATCGTACAAGGTCAGTTGCAAGTGAGTGATGGAAGACAGAGCCTGGAGGGAAACGAAAACGTTTCGACTATTCAAGCAGCAGCAGGGAGGGGGGAAAAAGAGGTGCAGAGTGCTTTGTAGTAAACAAATAAAACCAGTGGGAAGAAAGCAAATCAACAAATCGATGGAGCAGCTGCGGGGTGATCCAGAAAGGAGGATATCAATGCTATTGAGTAATGTTCAGAACAGCGCGAGGTCGTTTGCGGTTTTTAAAAAGAGAAATGTCGTACTCGTAATTCCCAAGAATGCAAAGGATCGTACTTCGGAAAGGCGTATATATACGCCGGCGGCAGTTAAGGGGTTAATTAACTTTTATACCATGTTCAGGGGTTATCGATACCAACAACCAATTTTGAAAAATTTATTTGAAAGAGTCATGATAAAGGTTAAAAATACATCTTCTTTTTGCACTTGACCTTGCGGCACAAAAACATGGGAAACCCTTAGGGAGAAGTCTGACTTTTCCCCACTCGGTTAAACACCCGGCCACTGATTAGCCATTTTAGTCGACTTTACAACATGTATTGAGCTAAATTTGGGCAACTCCAACTCGGATACACGGGGAATCTTTTTTCAAAGAAATAAATAAATAAAGCACGCTAATGTTTACTAAGGAGCCTGGTAGCCGAATGGCTAGTTCTCGGTGCCAGGGTCGAGTCCCTGTGGTGCCATGGATGTTTGCTATGGTTCAAAATCCATTTTAAACCGTAGGTCCTGGTAGGCGTAGGACTGACAACTCTACCTCGTAAAAAGAAAAACATCTCGCATTTCGGATTCTACTAGAAGACAGACAACCATGGCCCACCATGGGGATGTTGCGCCATTGAAGAAGAATGCTTTTTAAAACGTACGCTTCGCTTTACTCAGCGAAAAAAAAAAAAAAATACCAAAATAACGTAAAAGCTAATAAAAAAATACTATTAATTATAATAAAATATCCATTAAATAATAAACGCTAATAAATGGATAAACTGAGGAATAAAATATGCTAATGTTTACTAAAACGTTCGCCCAATTTTACTCAGTGAGTAAAGATTAACTTGTGACCTGGTATTCGGAGATTTCCAAATTGCAGAAGCTTTCAGTGTTTCACCGCATGTTAAGCTTAGATTCAATGTTACAGTTATTTTTTTAATATGATCTGGATTAATGCAGGCAGACCTAAATTATAAAACTTCAAATAAAATATTTTATATTAAATTGTTTTAAAGGATATTTTAGCATGGATACTTATCAGACAAATATTAAAATTTTCTTTTATTTATGAAATACAATTTTACCTTTTCTGTTCAGTTACTTACACTTCATAGTAAGATACTCAAAGTCTGAAAATTTCGAATACTTTTTGAGGGAATTTTGATTTTATTTGATATCAATCTGAGCTAAAATTATACTGGAATAGAGTTTCTTTTCCAAAAATAAGAGTAAAGCTTTTTTATTTAATTGTTATCATTTTTAACACTTGAAAAATAACTAAAGAACTATTTATTATTAGACATAAAATTTATATGAATGTAAATAATGTCTTTTCTTAATAATGATATAAAAATGGCTTCCCTTTACTATATTACACTGGTGGACAAAATTAAGAGATGGAAGACATTTTCCCAAATATCTCAAAAAAATACTGAATATAAATAAATGAAATTTGGTATGGATATAGCTTATTCCATGATAATAAAGTATGCAAAACAAAAATTAAAGTGTCATTCACTGGCATGAGCTATTGCCAATAAATCCAATGTAGTCTGAACTTAAGGATAAAAGATGACAATAAAAGTGAGGGTTGTGTGTTGCCTCGTGTATGGTCACCCCTGACAGACAGACAGCATTCACAACGAGTATGCATGCTGTTAATAAGGGAGTTATGGAGGGCTTGTGGAAGAACCTCCCATTCTTCCACCAAAGCAATTTTTAACTCCAGTATGGTTCTGGGGGGGAGGTTGGCGCATCGCAATAGCTCTCCCAAGCATGTTCAATAGGATTCAGGTCAGGGGATTTGGCTGGCCAATCCATTCGTTGAATATCCTCGCTTTCCAGATACTCATCAATCATGAGAGCCCTATGTAGTCGCGCATTGTCGTCCATAAAAAGGAACTCAGTGCCAACAGCGTCCCTGGAAAGACGCACATAGGGCTCTAGGACCTCCTGCCTGTACCTCTGGGCATTCACGGAACCATTGTCAAACACATGGAGCGGTGTGCGGGTATCTTGCATGATCCGTGCCCAAACCATGACTCCTCCACCAGCATAATGGTCCCTTTCGATAATTTTGCTAGGATAGTATCGGGTTCCAGGTTCCCTCCATATCAATAACCGTCCAGAATCAGGTTGTAGACAGAATCTGGACTCATCGGTGAATAGAACATTAGCCCATTGAAGCTGTGTCCAATTTTGATGTTGTCTGCAATCTTTTGTGGGAGAGAGGGAGTGGGATGCAAATAGCGGGCTTCCTGGCATACAGCCCTCTTTCATGGAGTCTTCTGGAAACTGTCTTACTCGAAATTGATGTTCCTGTAGCAGCCGCGAGGCCCCTAGACAATTGAGTGGCTGTAGCCGTCCTCTGGCGCTTAGCTAAAAGGAACAAATACCGGTCTTCATTGGCCGTTGTAGCCGTCGGGCGACCTTGTCCTGGTCGTCTGCATACTGTCCCACTAGTTTTAACTTGACTCCACAAATTGGAAATGACGCTTAGTGTTATATCCAATTCCCTAGCAACCTGAGCTTGGGATTGGCCTGCCTCAAGTCTACCCACAATTCTCCACCTCATACCTTCATCTAAACGATGATGTTCACTCATTTCACCTAAAAACCAGCAAGAAACAACAAGATTATTAAAAAAATGCACTAAAATCTGCAACTGTGTTGAAGAGTGGAATGAGATGAACAGCTCGATGCGGACTTTTATACCTAATGCTGACTTAGAAAAGCCCACAAGAATACGTAAACTTATCTCAGGGCCAATAGCGCTACAGTGACCATATATGGCAATCAACTGTCCAGGTTTTGTGCGGTATTTTTAGAGAATTGTGCGAAAATACTTTCCATCTCTTAATTTTGTCCACCAGTGTAGTTGATAAAGGAAGGAATATAACATATTATTCTCATCCAACCGACATTACAGATTTATTTTTTTTATATCCGACATAATCAAACATCTTTTTCTAATAGTAGTAGTAGTAATGTCGAATGTAAAAATCAATGGCTATATTCTTGTAGAATTTCACTCCTAAAACTTACTTTGATGTAAAATATGATTTGGGTAATTGACGAATGTTCGTAAATAAATCGCCGTGAAAGATTTTAATCTTCTATCATAAATTTTCATGGAGAGTATTAACTTCTAATACTCAAAATATCAATTTTGTATTTCCAAACATTAAATATTAAGAGGATTTTCTGCGACCTGTTTTTTTGTTTATGACCCTGTCGGCTGTTTTGCATCTGCTGACGACGGTGAAGTCGAAGCTTTACTTATTGCTCTAACTCAATTGCAATGCCGAACGGAACAATTTTCTAGAGCAGTCATCCTATCTGACTCTCAGGCAGACCTTTTGGCAATCAATTCCTCCCTCGCACCTCAGTCTACTTCCATCTAAAATTGCATCTCTTCTCTTGAAGACCTTGCCTCAAAGGTCAACGATATCGTTCTGCGTTGGTTCCCAGACGGTTGTTTGATCCTGCATAATGAGAAGGCGGATTCTCTTGCCAAGAAAGAAATACCATCAACCAAACATTTTGCAAAGACAACTCTTTTCACTCGATGAAACTGATGTTCCGAGACTTTTTCCGGAACTCTCTATCTGATTATTTCCGTGAAGGCAACTCATCTAAAAGCTGGTTTAACTTTATTCTAAACGTCCCTGATCAGACCAGGTGTAAAGCTGTTGCCCCTTTCAGATTCCTGATGGAACATGATTGTTTGGACAATCACCTTTTCCGAATGAAAGTCTCTGAAAGCACAAAATGCATGCTCTGTAATCAGGGAGAGGACATGGATTCATCCCTCCTTCCTGTCTACCCTGCACTTGTTTCCTCTACTGCAGGGATGGGCAAACTACGGCCCGCCGGAAGGTTCTATCCGGCCCACGGATAGAATTTTAATTTGTCGGTCCGAGGCAAATTAAAAGAAATATATATTATATATCCATCTCCTTTTTTACTTTGATGAAATATTATTTTTTTCTTCCTTTTTTTCAAAGGACTGATGATCTTTTTACTTTCTATATTTTTGTTGTACAAAACATAAATGGACGAAAATAGCAAGCACAGATAGCTTTCAATCGGTAAAGTGTTAAAAGCGGAATTTTTTTACTATTTATAGCTGTAGATTGGCGCTTGTTGGAGCTTTACAAATCATTATCGAAAGTAAGTTTCCAAAATTCAATATCTCACGCCCAGAAAATCAGTGCTATGTTTGCTCCATCTTATATATGTGAGCAAGTGTTTTCAACTATGAACTTTAGAAAGAATTATTTCAGAAGTAGACGGACAGATGAGCATTTAACCTCGATCCTTAGAATCAGTACATCTCACTTCGAACCTCAATATAAGGAACTTTTAGAAATGAAATCCCAATTTCATTAATCTCATTAACATATTTAAATTGTAATACTTGTATATTGTTTTTAAAATTTTGGAAAAATTTCTCTTGGCCCGCAAAACTTTATTTTTTCGATTTTTGGCCCGCGACCGAAAAAGTTTGCCCGTCCTTGCTGTACTGTGTATGGTCGTTACGGGAAGGATAGGGCCCTTAAATGCTAAACATGTCCCTATGCAATTTCCTTCGCGGCCTGTTGGCCAATTGGCTAGCGCTATGTTATTTGGTACCACAGTCTTCAGTTTCGAATTCTGTCTGTGTCATGGTTGGTTGTTAGTGGTTCGAAATTCAAATTTAAACTGTAGGTTTCGGTCTAATTAGCCTAACGCGTGCACAAAATGGCCGTAAAGCGAGAAACCAACTTAGTTTCTCGTTGTTCTTAATTTTTTAAGAATTCCATGTCTTCTTTTTATTTTATTGCTTATTGTAACCTGCCATTAGAAATTTAAAAAAAAAAAACATTAAACAATTTTTCACAAACCGATTAAAAGGGAAGTCACTATGAGTTCCCTCTGTTCTGTTACTTAAATTTCATGCCACATCAGAGGTAAAAATTACACGAAACTTTCATCCCATTTTTGGGAGATTCAGATTTTACTTAGAATTTATCTCAACCAAAATATATTTCGAAGAATTACTTTTATAAATATACAAGCACTACGTTATTTTTTTAATTTATTGCTATTTTACAGTTAAGAAAATGAAATGAACGGAAGGAAATTTGCTGTCAGTCAGGAAGGATAAACGAGTGTATTTAAAGGAAACACTTCGTACCGATGCATCTATTCTCATCGTATTAGATAAACAGTGTGTTTTATCCTGTAAATCCAGAACTAAAAGTAATGGCGGAACTTGGCGGCTCAACTGCAGAGAAGAATTCACTTTTGTGCTCTGTTTGTGGAAAACGATTTTCTGAGAAATGGAAGTTGAATAAGCATTCACATTGCCATTCGGGAGTAAGGATGCATGAGTGTGACGTGTGCAATAAAAAATTTCTTCGTAAGAATAGTTTTAAGAGGCACTTACTAATTCACGAAGGACAGAAATCGCACGAGTGCGAAAGATGTGAAAAAACGTTTTGTCAAAAGTCTGCTCTTAAACGTCACATGGTTACTCATACTGGGGAAAGGCCTCATATGTGCTCTCTGTGTGGAAAGGCTTTTGGACAGCCATCATCTTTAAAGCGACACCTGAGGACTCACACGAAAGAGAAACCATATTCGTGTGAACTGTGCAATAAGGCATTTTCTGAAAAGAAAACTTTACAAGAACATTATAGCGTTCATACTGAAGAGGAACCATTTGTGTGCGAAGTATGTCGGAAAGGATTTTCCCTAAAAAGCAATTTAATTGTTCATTTGCGTATTCATTCTGCAAAAAAGCCCTTTGCGTGTGCTGTATGTCAGAAAGGATTTTCTCAAAAAATACATTTATCGCGTCACGAGAGAACTCATACAAAACAAAGATGTAAGAATTCATCATGAAAAGCTTCCCTCAAAATAGACTTTGTATTTTAAAAATGAGATTCATAGGTAATTTTACTGTTACGACAAATACGAAGATATTAATTATTCGTATGCTTTCATCTCATGTATTATTTTAAATATTTTTTCTATCAATGTTATTTTTGTATTTATGTATAAAGTTTAATCTTTGCTTTGGACTGTTGAATATGTGTGAGAGAAAGTATTTTATGCTGCTTAAGCTGTGTGAATGAGTAAGAACGAACGACGAGCAGCTTTTTCTGTATAAATCTGAAAAGTTTCTAAGCCATATTTGCAAAATTGTATTGTACTATAATTACAGTAGTTTTTTTATTGACAAATTCTTTTGAATATCAATAATTTATGTGAATGATTTATATGTACATATTTCTATATTTAATATTATGTAAGTGCATTTCTAAACTTAAGCTTTACTTTGATTAATATAACATTCTTAAATTAACTATTTTTAAAATTAGATTTTAATAAACTGATGGCTTTTTATGTATTACAATTAAATGTTTGTTAACGTATATTTTAGATACATAATATGTGAATAAATATGAAAAAAAGTTTACTTTGCCGGTAATTCCTTAAAATTATTAGACAAATCTTTTCACAGGATATCTTAAAATTTTCTGAAGAAATATTGTATTTTCGCATCATTACTACAGAGTGAAAGTGTATAAAAATATTTTAATTAAAGACATTTATTCATTTTCTTGATTCGATATTTTTTTTCAGTGTTTGTTTGTTAAAATACGTTGCATGGAAATTACAACTGATTTACTAATATCTGTGATGAGTGCAATTTCTGCATTAAAAGGTCAGATGTTTACGGCAGTAAAATGCGGTTTTGTAGTATCTTTATTAACTTGATTCACTTCTTATCTGAATATGTATAATACACGTCCTGAAAGACATGGGTATCAGAAAAGTAATGATGCATTCAGTTCATGTAACCTTTGGTGAAATTAAATTTTAAAAAATTGACATTTAATAGTATTAATAAATCTAGATCTGAATTTCGATGTATGGATAAAATTTCTTGAAATGAGTCGAATAAAAAAATTAACGAAGATTATAATAAAGATCAATTAATGAATAATCACATCTAGCTAATTCTGTATTAATTTGATTTAAAGTTACTATTAGAGAATAATACAAGCAGTTATATATTTGTAATTATATCAAATGAAACTTTCATTTTGTATAATTAAGTTAAATTTTTTAAAAGACAACAACATATTTTCTATCGTAATATTTAATATAGATATAAATATACATAACATATTTGCAATGTTGCCAACATTTATGGTGGGATATTTGAATTGTGTTACATTCATTATTTTGAATTGTGTTACATTCAGTATTTTTAATGATTTTTTTTTCTTAACGACGACATACATCATTAAATATTTATTTTTGTTTCTCATTTTGCATACTGTAATTATTTAGTCATAGCAAATTCGTAAAGAAATTTCAATAATGGCAGTTCACACTTTGTTACAAGATGTTTTGCAGAGTTAGAGCATCTTCTGGGATGTTATCTCATTGAGAGGAAACAAAGAGACTCCAAAAAATTTTAAACACAATTTGAAGATAGATATAATGAGTAATTTTTAAAAGAAATCAAATATAAGTTTTACAATATGTGAGACCAACACAACTAAAGCACTGTTTAAATAGAATTTGATTTTGAATTAAGTCAAATATGCGTATGAATATTAAAGCTATAGCATATTAGTTCAAAACTACAGGATCGTGATCTTTATTCGAGTTAAGTAAGGAAAAAAAATTCAAATTTAAAACAACATGATCATTTTGCGCCAAATAATTCATCGATCCAAATTGATTGTAATTAGTAATCATTTATAATTGATTTAAGAAATATAATCCTAACTAATGTAAATTTTATTAAGGATAAGATTGATCAAAGGTATAAAACTCAATAGAAAATAGATTTTAATAGAGAAGAATAATTAAATTATAAAATAGAGTAATCAAAATAACTTAGCACTGTAAAAATATTGAATATAATTTCTAAATAAAAGCAAGTCCTTAAATATTTTCTAGCAAGATTGTTAGTTTAAAATTTTACTGCTATAATTAATGCTGGACATCGAAAACACCTAATAAACAAAATTGTTTAAAATACCTTGATTGATTCACCTAAATAGAACGATCAACCGACGAGAATGCACTAAATGCACTCTGATATGCATCCATGTGATATGCATCTACATGTTTTATTCGTATTCCTGACTCATGGATATAAACATTCGTCACACCTATGGTTGATGTGTAGCCGATTCAGCTTTATCCAGCTTGCGTAAAGTAATCTGCACCATGCACACATATTAATCGATTACGTACTAAAGCAAAAATACACAATCCTCACATAATAAGGGGATTATAATCCTCATTTTTCTATACAAGGAAACACAAAGAAAGGACTCCAGCGTACAGATTTATCATGTAAAATGTTCATTTACACGGAAGCTTACCGTTAAAATCGATTGTCATACTACAGGGGCAACGGGTGTACCTGTTACGGAGTTGCTAGGTGGTTTTAAAAACCACAATACCTCCACATCTTAAGTTAGTTAAAATATTTGCACAACATGAATTTGCTTAAATTAAAGAATGTTAATAAATAAAAATACAACAATTAAAATTTAGGAAAATCATCTCTTGCTTGAGAACGATTAAAACAAGAGATCGAAGTTGTCATGCTACACTAATACACTACATGCATTCTTATATATGATCTAAATTACTAAAGAATATATGTAAATTAAACTCTTTTAGATATCATACTAATTTACTTCAGGATTTAGAAAAGATATTGTTGAAAATATTAATTGCACTATTAAAATAAAAATGTTTATTTTAAAATTAAATATTTTACGGTTTAAAATTTATACTAATATGCATTTCTATTAATTACCTTTTAAATCATGATGCGGGGTTATCGATACTCGATGTTAAAAGCCAACAAGTAATTTTGAAATATTTTGACTTCATTTGGAAATAAGCTGCACGAAAATCATATTTGGATTAAATTTCCTTTTCAAATATAAATGTAATCTGGTCTATTTATTCCTTTGTACTTTGACCATTCTGATAATGAAAGGAACTGAAGTAATTTTTATAGGACAGAACTTTATATAAAGGCATTTACAGTAAATTCTTCAAACCATTATAACAAATCGTGTTTCATTCTAATTGTAATAACTACTAATGAAAAAGTATTTTTAAGAAGGAACTACAATAAAAAATTTTTTAAAAATGGCTCAAAACAGTGTCTTGACTGAGATGGAAAATACTTTTTTGTGCAACGCATGCGGAAAAAATGTCTCTGAAAAAAGCAAATTGAAACAGCACTTGGTCTGTCACTCGGGATCGAAGTCTCACGTGTGCCGCATATGCAATCAAAGATTTGTGAGGCAGAAGGCATTAAAGCAGCATTTGTTAATTCATGATGGGATAAAATCGCTGAAGTGTGAAATATGTGGAAGAGGTTTTGTTCGTAGGGACCATCTGCAACGCCACATACTTACTCATACAAAAGAAAAACCTGTGAAATATTCTTTGTGTGGAAAAGCCTTTGCCTGTACGTCAAATTTGAGAGAACATTTGAGAACCCACACGAAAGAAAAACCATTTTCATGTGAGTTATGCAATGTGGGATTTTCTAAGAAGAATGATTTGCAAAGACATTATCGTATCCATACTGAAGAGAGACCTTATGAGTGTGACCTATGCCAAAAAGAATTTTCCCGAAAAGATACTTTATCACGTCATATAAAAAATCACACAAAATAAAAATGTGAAATTTGGGATGATTTATGTGTATGTATGCAATTGTCTTTTAATTCATTATTTTTTAAAATTTTATTATGAGACACCCTCCGTGACGTGTGTGGATTTTAAACACTAGAAATACTTTTGTCGGATACTATTGAATGTTGAGTGAAGTATCAGTTTAGGTTATGGAAAGAATCAACATAATATAAATCAATATATTATATAGAATTTTCATCTTTTATTAGACAAAAGATACAAAGATATTTGTGATATAAAGCTGGAATGAAACTTTTATTGAATTCATATTGTAATTTTCAATTTAATAACACTTAAGTATTTTAAAATGCACATTTAGTGTGTATGTTTAAGCTTCCTTCTATACTACAGAATATTTAATTTCATCGTTTTACTATTTCTATATTTGGCTTTTTCCCCATGTAAAAGTTTTATTTATTATTGTGTGTTTTTTTAAATGAAGTTTTAACACTTGAAAAGGATTATTTTTTACAAAAGAATTTTATAAAGATTTATGTTTAATTCTGTAACAATTGTTTTGTTTCGTATATCAGACGAGTAATTTTTGATGATATTTTCTTATTTGCAGTAAATTGAGTGTATTTTTAGAAAATTGTTGTAATAATTTCAATAGACAAATTATCTGAATTGAAATATAAAATATAATTAATCTTTGAAATAAAACTTATTTTAATTTTTTACTGTCGGCTATTGGTGAATTATTTGTGTTGTTAAAGTATTATTTATGCGAATTTATAACTGCTTCAGTTAGACCACCAGCTTAAAATGATTAAGAATTCTGTTTAAAACTGCTGAAATCTATGGAGAGTTACACACAGAGTTACTGTTTCTGCTGTTCATTTATAAAGGATTTGTTTCTTTCCTTCCAATTCTCATCCTGTGAAGTGGGCTTTGATAAGTTATCATGACCTGATTTAATTTCTTCAATGGGTATCAATAGCTTAAACTTGGAAAATACATAATTTTACGATATAAAAGGAAACATTTCAGGTTTAACGGTCTCAAAATGAAACGTATGCAACCATGTAAAATATGATGAGTGAATGTGAGAGATGCGCATTCCTTGTAGATGTCCCCCATTGCCTAAATAAATTGCAACCTGATTTGCCTGCTTTGTCAAAGACATGAATAATTAAACCAGGCTCCCTTTTTTTTACGACACTTAATTAAAAATAATCATTCTTCCAAGAGACATTTCTATGCAGATTAGATTTATTGTCGTTGTTGTTGCATGAATCAAAATCGAAGCAGTTCAATTTTGATACCTGTCTTCTGTATTATACAATATGATTTTTTCCGATTAATCACGAGTAGATTATTTTCTCTTCAAATATTTATTTAAAATCGTTTATTAGATATTTTAAGAAGCATAAATGGGTTTAAATATGTGAATAGATAATGTTTAACTGCTTCCTCTAAACTTATCGCTCGTAGCATTTCATCACAGACTTCAACCAAGATATAATTCACTCTGTATAATCAGATTTAAGCGACAATAATCTTTTTCCAATACAACTCAATATGCCATCAAAAAACATGAAAGGAATTTCGAACCATCGATAATATAGCCTAAAGAAAATAATTTTTCTGATGAAAATTAAAGGAAGTTTAAATGTTTTCAATAAAAGAAATTTTATACAAAGTTTCTTTAGGGGAATGCTGTATTTAATAACAAAACAAAAAAATGGACGCTTCATTTCATTCATGTATGCCATTGTTGTTTATGTTATGTTGTATTGTCATTGTTGTTATTATGGATAGAATTCAATTAACAGAAGCTCATCCTAAAAGTCTAATATCGCTGTTAAAAGTGCTATTATGCTGATTGAGGTATTGTTGGTAATTGTGGTCAAATCTACAATGTTATCAAAACTATCCGCAGTGGAAAACGTTTTTGTAACAGCAATAAAATCGCAAGTGCGAACACTAATTTTTTATTTGTGTTTGCACTTGCTGTTCACGACTCCAATATAATCTATTTGCATCTCATTTTAATCGATTTGTTTTCGACAAATTTCCGTTTGTAAAATCTCCAATGCAATCCCAGAAATCAAAAGAATTGTAACGAAACATATTAAGTATTCTTTTTATTCTAATTTTTATCGATTATTAAATAACTATAGCAACATTTGCTCGCGGAAACTTACCCAAAATAATCAATTAAGTATAGGCATCTCCCAGCTCGAATCATAAAAAATAAATTGAGTAGAATTAATAATAGCTTTAACTTTGGGATTAAGTAAATTCATTCCTCGTAGAATTATCTTATTCTCAATTTCAATATCATGATTCAAGATTAATTCCTTTTGAAATTTAAAGAGTTAGACGTTTTACATTTAAAATCTTAAAAATATTGAAGCAAACAATAAGAAATATTTCATGTATTTGAATTTGTGTTAATCTTTTGAATGTTTTTCTTTTTGGGGAGATTGTTATAAGTTTAAAATATTGCAAATAGTCTGCAGTCCTTAAGTAGAGAAGTAATTTCATGAAAAATAAGAACTTTTGTAGATTGGAAGGGCTTGGAGCCACTACAAACTTTGTCTACTTGCTACGTAGAGCAAAGTTGCATTTTAAGTTACTTCCCTTGCTTGAAATCATTTATTTTTTTACATTGTTTGATATATGCATGGGCTTTCTAATATGAATTAATTGCTTTGCCACCATAAGGATGGAATAAGTAACCGATCTGGAATTACAAAGAAATATCTGAGGCTGTCTACAAGACATCACACAGCTTCACAGTCACATTTAACAGACCGCAAACTATGACATCTGGAAATTCGCTGCCACCATTCTTCTTCGTCGATCCTTGCGGAAAGACGCATTATCCTTCTGATTTGTTAAATGATAGTCAGCATAACTAGAAATATTCGTATTGGTAGAGCTTGTCGAATTTCCATTCTATACTGTATTTGTTTCAAATTATAATCTGGAACATTTTGGCCATAAAAATATTTTTTTCCTCAAAATAATCTAAAATGCAATGTTAACAAAGATGCATACCATACTTAAAACGATCAATTAAAAAAAAAAAAAAAATCATATTTTCCTTACGTTATAAATTTTTTTTTTCTTCTAATGCAACTGGCAAATAGACCGAGATCTTTTATGCCGTAAGGGCTGCACCTATGTTACTATTACGCGTGTAACCTGAAGACAAGCCACGGACGCGGAATAACAGTGCCCCCGCAACGCTCTACTAATCTATTAGGACCAGGACCTACGGTTTAAAGTTCATTCCGAACCACTACAAACACCCATGGCAACGCCGGGATTTGAACCCGATACCTGTGGCACCGCGCGTCTGAGGGCTAGCCACTCGGCCATCACGTTATAATCTAATTAAAAAATTTCTATAACATATTTTTCATACCAAAATCGGAAACCAGTTTCTCCGTATTCAGAATTTCCATCATTTTTGGATTTTCTTATTGCATCCATTTTAAAAGTTATAATACTCCTATAAAATTATTATACTTCCTCTTGTTATTATACTGGAAAACAATGAAATAGGTATGTGATGATTATAATCCTGATGATTATAATCTCTTTATTATTATACCGGAAAACCATGAAATTTCGATTTTAAAATGTCTTTATTTCCTTAATATAAAACTCAAAAATTTGATTTAACCAACATTTAACTCAAACATAAAACAAGTACTCTGTTTTCTTAATTTAAATCCTTTTATCTTTTTTTGTTGTTGCTTATGCCACTTGGTCGTCAGCAACATCTACCCATAACAGGACTATGGGCACATGTGTACTTAGAAGGACGAGCCATGATAAAGGGAAGAAAGTGCAGCTTCTTTTTTTGTCTTGAGCTTGCTGTAGAAAGACATGGGCACCCTAAGAAAGAAGTCTGACTTTACTCCACCCAGTTATACCCCCAGGAAGTGGGCACAAATTTTAGTCGCCTTTAGAGTGATGGATTTATAATTTTTTTCATGTATTGCTTGAAATATGGGCCCGAATTAAAATTGGAGACATTCCATTTGTAGGGTGTTTTACGGAAATCTATTCTCCAAAATGTTTTTCAATGAATTTTAATTAAAGATTTTTTTTTCTTTTAGAATATATTCCCTGCTAATGTACATGCTGGGATTTCGTATTCCTGACTCATGGACATAAAGATTCGCCACCACTACGGAAGATGTGTGACCGGTTAAGCTTTAAAAGGACAGCAATCTCTAAAGCATGCACCCGTATTAATCCACTACATACTGGAGGGAGCATACCCTTGGCTGACATAATAAAGGGATTATAATCATCATTTTTAATACGTATACACACAAAGGAAGGACTCCAGCGTACAGAATTATCCTGTAAAACGTTGATTTACACGGAAGCTATGCGTTCAGCATCGATTGTCATGTTACAATAATACACTACATGCATTTCTAAATGTGATATAGATTACTAAAGAATATATATAAATTAAATTCTTTAAAATATCATATTAATTTACCTCAAACTTATAAATTCGAAAATTATCATAGATTCAAAAATTATCATTATTAAAAGATATTGTGAAAAATATTACTTACACTCTTAAAATAAAAAGATTTATTTCAAAATTAATAATTTCACTATTTAAATTTAATTAATATGCATATTAATTAATTAACTTTTACACGATAATCAAGGGTTATCGATACTGGAAGTTCAAATCCAACAACACGATTTTGAAAAATGCTAACTTTATAAATAATATGTGGGTTATATTTCCTGTTTAAATATCAACGTAATCAGGTATATTTATATATTTATTGTACTTTCGCAATTCTTATTAATTATTGTAATTCACATTTCTACTAATGTAATGAACTGAAGTAATTTGTATTGGACAGAACATTATATAAAGTCATTTACAGCAAATTCTTCAAACAAATTTAATAATAGTGTTTCATTCTAATCGTAAGAGAGAGAAAAAAATTTTCTAAGAAGAAATTACAATAAAAAATGGCCCAAAACAGTGTCTCGACTGCGATGGAAAATACCCTTTTGTGTGACGTGTGCGGAAAAAAATTCTCTCAAAAAAGAAAATTGCAAATTCACTTGGAATGTCACTCGGAGTCAAAGCCTCATGCTTGCCCCGTGTGCGATCAAAGATTTGCGAGGAAGGCAGATTTAAAGCGGCATTTGCTAATTCATGATGGGATAAAATCGCCCAAATGTGAAATATGTGGAAGAGGTTTTGTTCAGAAGGGAAATCTGCAACGCCACATGCTTACTCACACGAAAGAGAAGCCAGAGGAATGTCCTTTGTGTGGAAAAGCCTTTGCCCAATCATCAAATTTGAGACAACATTTAAAAACCCACACGAATGAAAAGCCTTATACATGCGAGTTGTGCAAAGTGGGATTTTCTCAGAAGAATGATTTGAAAAGACATTACCACATCCATACCAATGAAAAACCGTATGTGTGCGAAATATGCCAAAAAGGATTTTCCCGAAAATATACTTTATCATGCCACAAAAAACTCACACGAAATAAAAATGTCGAATTTTTGTTGTGTGCATACGTGAAGCTGTTTTATGAAAAACGCCATTCAAAGGAAATTGAAACTTCATTTTAAATACGGTAGGATTTATGTGTATGTATGCATTTGTCATTTAATGTATTATTTTTATAATTTTATTATGAAACAGCCTCCTTTTTAACGTAAATGATATTTTTTATTCAAATAACGTGAGTGGATTTTTAAAGCTAGGAATGTTTTTGTCTGATACTTTTGAATGCTGAATGGACGAAGTATCAGTTAAGGTTATCGAAAGAATCAATATAAATAGTATAGAAATATCATGTATTATTAGACAAGTGATATAAAGATATTTTTATATAGAGCTAGAATGAATTTGTACAAAATGAGAGTTTTATTGTATTCATATGCATTGTGAAACATGAAAATTACAATAAAAAATTTTAAACTATACAATTAGTGTGTATGTGTGTGCATTAATTTGAGCTTTCTTTTTATAATATAGAATATTTAATTTCAACATTTACAATTTTTATATTTAGCATTTTTTCCATGTGAACAGTCTTAAGTATAATCATGTTTTATTTAAATATGGTTTTAACAGTTGAGAAGTATTATTTTATACAAACAGAGTTTTATAAAGATTTATGTTTAATTTTGTAACAGCAGATATATCGGACGAGTAATTTTTGATGATATTTTCTAATTTGCAGAATAATGATGGTATTTCTAAAAAATTGTTGTAAAAAATTTCATTAGAAAATTTATTTGTAATCAAATATAACAGTAATTAATCATTGAAATAAAACTTATTCTTATTTTTTACTTTCGGCTATTTTTTTATTATTTAAGTTGATAAAATGTTATTCGTACAAATTTACAGCTGCTTCACTTAGCCTACCCTGTAAAAGGCTAAATAATTCTGTTTCAAACTGCTGAAATGTATGAGACACCGTGCCACTGTTTTTGCTTTTCATTTGTAAATGATTTTTTTCATTGCTTGTATACGTAGAAGTAATTCTCATCTTGTGAAGTGGGTTATGGGGCGGGCCGGCACGGATGATATCACATCATGATTTATTTCCTTCAGCCTATGTAGACAGCTTCAAGTTCGGAAATAAATTATTTTATGATATAAAAGAAAACATTTCAAGTTTAACGGTCTCAAAGTGAAACGCATTGCAGGTTGTATGGTCACCAAATGAAACCATGTAAAAGATGATGAGTGAGGTTGAGTAAATGCGCATTCCTTGTAGATGTCCCCCCGTTGCCTAAATGAATTGAGTCCCGATTTGCAAAAGCATCAACAGTTAAACTAGGTTCACTTTTTTCATAAAACTCGGGAGAAAATAGTCATGTTTAAAAATGCCTCTAAGCATAATATTATTTTCATTGTTGTCTTGAATCAAAAATTGAAACTGTTATATATGATATAGATGGTTATGTTATTTGTGATATAGATGGTAAATATGTAAAATTTACAATGTCGTAAAACTATCCGATGTAGAAAGCTTTCTTCTAACAGCAGTAAAAATATTTGGTACAACCACTAAGTATTTATTTTGATGATGAACAATCCAATCTATTTGCATCTCATTTTAATCGAATTGTTTTCAACAAATTTCCGTTTGTAAAATCTCCATCAAACCCTATAAAGAACTGCAGCAATACTTATTTTTTTTATTCTAATTTTTACCAATTATTAAATAACTATAGCAACAATTTGCTCTCATGTAACTTGCCCAAAAAATCAATTAAATATATGCTTCTCCCAACTCTAATCATAACATAAATAAACTGATTGGAATTAATTACATAATTGTTTTAACTTCCGGATTGATCAAATTGATTCCTCATAGAAATATCTTATATCTTAAAATATCACCATTCAAGAGTTTATAGAGTTACACGTTATGCATTTATAATCTTAAAAATATTGAAACAAACAATAAAATAGTTTTTTCTGTAATTGAATTTGGACTAAGCTTTTGCATGTTTTTCCTTTTTGGCGAGTTTGTTATATGTTTAAAATATTGCAAGTTGTCTACGGTCACGAAGTAGAGAAAAGTTTCAAACAGTTTGCACGCTATGCTTTTAAAATCAAAAATATTGAAACAAACAATAAGAAGTTATTTCCTGTATTTGAATTTGAGTTATTCTTTAGAATGCTTTTCTTTTTAGAAAGTTTATTGCGGGTTTAAGATATTGAAAGTAGTCTACAGCCATGAAGTAGAATCGGGAATAATAACTTTTGTAGATTGGAAAGGCTTGGAGCCAATGAAAACTTTTTCTACTTGCTGTGTAGAACAAGGTTGCATTTTAAGTACTGTTCCTTGTTTCATGTTATTATCAGATAAATAAAAAACTTTGATCATGAATCTGAGCAGGATTCTGTAGAGTGTTGGACGCTGTACATTTCATATTTGGTGCGATTTTTAGAATTATTAGTGGGGTGTATAAAACAGAAACATTACAGACACTGCCGGGATTTATCAAAAAACGAATGTATTCTGTCGGGCAAGCCATAATCTGGAATACTCTGATAATACTGTTTCTAAAATAATTACCAACACCAGTATGAATAAGACACACTTAATTCGTTTCCCTGGAAAATCTCAGCAGTTCCTTTATTGTAATACAGTATTCTTCTTCCAGTTCTTTCACGAGATCAACTAGGTACATATCGTCGGGGATGTTGTGCAATAGAAAGCGAGTGTAGATTTTTTCTAGCCCACAAGAACCTTCATATTTACAAGTTCGCGAGTTTCAAAAAATTGGCAAACATGTTTAATGTATCCCGTCTGGCGAGGCTCACATAATCGATGTGTTTTAAAGTAGTCATTTTGGTAGAAAGGTTATCATTCAACACTATCATTTTGGGAATTGTGGCATTACTTGAGCTCGATAATTATAGTTAAGGATCGTGCACCATTTTGAAATATCATCTGTGGATCTGTTTGTATATCGCGGCTAACTTGAAATTGGATACCTTAAATAGGACTACACTCCACGATATTTGAGTTTACAGCTGTGACACTTGATGTTAATACAGTTTTTTCAAATATTAATTCATTCATTAAATGTAATTAATTAATTTTATTTATTTTTAGATTTAAGTTGCATGTATCTAATAGTAGATGGCGGCAAATATAAGAGGAAAATGTCAACTTTATTTGTAAAGGACTTTTCTGCAATATATTTTTATTCTTTTTATATTACTTGCTCAGCTTAGATTCTGTGTTGCAGTTGTCTTTTAATATGATCCGAATTACTGCAAGCAAAGCCTAAATTAAAAACATTCAGATAAAATATTTTATTTTAAATTGCTTTGAAGGATATTTTATCATGAATATTTACTTATCAGATAAAAATGAAAATTTTCTTTTGTTTATGGAAACAGTTCAACCATTTTTCTTCAGTTACTTACATTTCATAGTAAGATAATCAAAATATGAAAATTTTTTATTTCTTTTGAGGGAATTTGGATTTCATTCGTTGTTAATCTCCGCTAAAATTATCCTTCATAGGATTTCTTTTTCAAATATAAGAGTAAAACCGTTATATTTAATCGTTATTATTTTGGCATTAGGAAAAAAACTAAGGATACAAAGGAATTTTATTATGAGACAGAATATTTATATGAGTATAAATGATGCATTTTCGTAATAATAATTTAAAAATGGCGTCCATTTCTTATTTTAGTAGATAGAGGAATGTAAATACTATATTTTTGTCTTCATCCAACCTACCTTACTGATTTTTTTTTATATCCGACATAATCAAAACATTTTTCTAACAGTAGTAGTAGAAACGACGAATGTAAAATATAATGGTAATCTTCTTGCAGAATTTCAATCCTAAAACCTTTTTGATCCAAAATATAATCAGAAAAATGGAAGAATATTTTAAGTAACACGCTGTGAAAGATTGCAATCTTCTATCATAAATTTTCATAGATAGTATTAACGCTGGTACTTATACTCAAAGTATCAATTTTATGTTTCCAAACATTAAACAATTTTTCATGAATTGATTAGAAAGTAAGTCACTATGAGAACCCTCTGATCTGTTGCTTAACTTTCATGCCACATCAGAGGTAAAAACCCCTCGAATTTTAGAATCTTGCAATTTTTCACAACTAAAACATACTTCGAATAATTAATTAATTTTTTTTTTTCTAATGCAGCTGGCAAACACGTAGACAATTGTCTTGCTGCTCAGACGTACTCACTTTGCATTACCCAGGGGGCGCGTGTAACTTGAAGATAAGCCACGGACGCGGAGTAAGAATACCCCCTCAACGTTCTACGATCCTATTAGACCAGGACCTACAGTTTAAAGTTGATTTCGAACCACTGCAAACATCCATGGCACCGCCGGGACTCGAACCTGAAACTTGTGGTACCGAACGCCAGAGCGCTAGCCACTCGGCCATTCAGGCCGCACAACAAATGTGAAATTTGTGATAGAGAATTTGTCCGTAAGTACCCTTTGTAAAGTGACATGCTTACTCAAACAAAGGAGAAGCCGGTGGAATGCTCTTTGTGCGGAATGCTCAATGCAATGAAAAGAACTGAAGCAAATTTGCTATCAGTAAGAAAAGATACGCAAGTGTATTTAAAGGATACACTTTGTACCCATGTAAAAATCGCATCTATTCTCATCGCGTTATTTCCCATTGCATTAGATAAACAGTGTTTTTCATCCTGTGAATCGAGGACTAAAATTAATGGCGGAACTTAGTGGCTCAATTGCAGGAAAGAATTCACTTTTGTGTGGTGTTTGGGGGAAAATGATTTTCTGAGAAACGAAAGTTGAATCTGCATTCACTTTGCCATTCAGGAGAAAGGCCTCACGTGTGCGACGTCTGCAATAAAAAATTTCTTCGTAAGGGTGATTTTAAGAGGCACTTACTAATTCACGAGGAACAGAAATCGCACGAGTGCGAAATATGTAAAAAAACGTTTAGTCGGAAGGGAAATCTAAAATGTCTCATGGTAGAAAAGCCTCATGTATGCCCTCTGTGTGGAAAAGCATTTGGGCACGCATCAGATTTAAAGAAACACCTGAGGACTCACACGAACGACAAGCCATATTCCTGTGAATTGTGCAACAAGGCATTTTCTGAGAAGGGAACTTTACAGAAACATTACCGCATTCACACTGGAGAGAAACCTTACGTGTGTGATATCTGTCAGAAAGGATTTTCTGTAAAATGTGGTTTAACAGCTCATTTGCCTACTCATTCCGCAGAAAAGCCCTTTGGATGTGCTGTATGTCATAAATGATTTTCTCATAAAAGTTCTTTATCATATCACGAGAGAACTCATAGAAAATAAATGTGTACATGTTTATGAAAACCTTTCCTCAAAATAGACTGTTTCTTAAAAACGAGATTCATAGGTCATTTTACTTACGAAGAATTTTAATTACGAGATTCATAGATCATCGACAAATACGAAGATATTAATTATCCGTATGCATTTCATCTCGTGTATTATTTTACATTTTTGTAGAAAATGTTATTTTTTATCTTTATGTATCAAGTTTAATTTTTGTTTTGGACTGTTCAATATGTATTAGAGAAAGTATTTAATGTTTTCTAAAGGGTGTGAATGTTTCAGAATAAACGACGAACAGTTTCTTCTGTATAAATCCCAAAGGTTTCTAAGTCATATTTGCAAAATTATATTGCAATATAAATTCAGCGATTTTTATTGGCATATTATTTTTAATATCGAAAATGTGCGTGATTTATGTATATACATTCATATATAATATGTATACAAGTGCGTTTTTAAACTTTAGCTTTACTTTTATTCAATTCCTTCTATTAGCTCCCTATATATATCTTGTTCAAATTTTCAATCGTTAATAAAATAGTTGTTATTCATCCACTCAAGTTCAAAAACATTTTTTTTCATCAGATGACACTTGATGTTAATACAGTTTTAATTAAATTTAATTAATCAATTTTAGTTTTTTTTACATTTAAGTTTCATGTATCTCATAATAGATGGTGCCAGATGTAAAACGAAATTTCAACTTTATTTGTAAAGGACTTTTCTGCAATATAGTAAAAAAAGTAGGAATTGACTTTAAAAAAAAATTTGCTTTTATATTACTTGTTAATATAATATTCTTAAGTTTACTATTTTTAAAATTAGATTTTAATCAATTAATGGCTTTTATGTATTACTATTAGTGTAAGTTATATTTTATGTACAAAATATTTAAATAAATATGAACTAATAATTTACTTTTTCGGTAATTCTTTTAAATTACTGGACATATTTTCAGATGATATCTTAAAATTATCTGAAGGAATATTGTATTTTCGACTCATCTTTATAGATAATACGATTTATAATAATATGTAATAAAATGTTTTAAATAAAGACAATTACTAATTTTTTGGTTCTATATTTTTTTCAACGTTTGTTAAAGTACTTCCAATTGGAAAATACAACTGATTCACTTGTCTCTGTGAAAAATGATTTCTGCATTAAAACTCAAATGTTTAAGACAGAAAAATGGCTTTTTATTGTATCTTTATAAACTTGATCGACTTCATATCTGAATCTGTACAATACACGTCCAGAGAAATGAATAACTTCATTAAGGAAATAAATTGTCGGTGTCACATTGATGCATTTCCAATACAGAACATAATGTTTGGAATAACCGAAAGCTTCTACCTACGCAGAGCTGAATTTGGCAATTATCTGCTGTTGTCCTCCTCTGCAAAGACGTTGAGGATTTTCGATCAAGAGGGCATCTGCATTACCATATCTTTGTTGCATATTTTTAATGCGTATTGATCTGTTATCTAGCTTTTTCCGCCATCGTTTATTCCACGTATTTTTTGGTCGCAGAATTTCTTTTAAATATCAATATTTTTCTATGCGTTATACTAAATCAAATTAATTAGAAGCAATCAACAAAACATCTAACACGGCTTTAGTACATATGCTTTGCTTTAGGCGTATTTAATAATGATAAAATCTTATATATAAATTTGAAAATTTGTTTTTCCTTTATACGATTACAGAATTTTAAATCTTGAACTTAAAATTTGACATGTATAGAAGCAAAGTTAAAACTTAAAAACTATGTCATCTCCATTCCTTCAATTTGATGCGATGTTCCGATATGCTTATGAGCGATATTTATGCATACATCCGGTTGATTTCAGCGGCATCTGCAGCTATGGTCAAAGTCATCTTTATCCAAACATACCCTCTTGCATTGCATAAAACTCCAGGCTTGTTAAAGAGAGCTTCAAAAAAAGTTAATCTATTTTTTGACTTGCTACTTTGTCTGAACAAAAAAGTGCAATGATAATTTAGACCTTTCCTTGATTTGTTAAGTATTTTTGAAGTAATATTATGTTTAGCGTTTTTTCCTAACTTTGGTGTGTGCGTGGAGGGGGGGATGTACTATATAAGTGGGTATATATATAGGGATGTTAGCGAGTTCCTCCTAAATCTTCAGAGTAACCACTTCTAAGGAATGGGCTGGGAGGAATAGAGGCGGGGAGGCGAGTGGTTTCCCAAGGAGGAACGGTGCACACCACTCCTGCCTAAAAAATTCCCTATTTTCCTCTACGTGTAGGGTGCACAATTCCTCCTCCCAGACGTCCGTTACCGCAACAAACCAAACCGAGATTGGTTAAGGTTCGTTCCCACCAAGGCGAGAGACGTGAAGATTCAAGAGGCAAGCGACAAAATTTTTTCGACCCCTTCACAGCGAAACGTCAGAAATAACATTACGCCTAGTGAAAAACCGCTTCGAGTTGAAAGTTGGGTAACTCCAAGTCGCGAACTGCAAACCGGTTTCAGGCGACCGCGGTGAGGCTAGTGATTGGTCAAATTTTTTCGCTTGCATCTTGCCGCCTTGGTGAGCACGAGCCTTTAATCTCCAACGTACTTTTTCTCCCCTTTGACCTTGATTCCTAAACGAGCTTTTTGATCGTCATAATTTGTTTCGCTCCACTCCAGTTTGCTTTTTTCACCTCCCTACTGGCCTTTACTCGCGCTCGACCTCTTTGTTCGAATTAGTAGATGAACAGTTTTTTCATCTTGTGAATCGAGGATTAAAAGCAATGGCGGGATTTGGTGGCTCGACTGCAGGAAAGAATTTACTATCTTGTGGTGTTTGTGGAAAACGATTTTCTGAGAAATGGAAGTTGAATCAGCATTCACTTTGTCATTCAGGAGTAAGGCCTCACGTGTGTGACGTGTGCAATAAAAAATTTCTTAGGAAGAGCAATTTTACGACGCACTTACTAATTCACGAGGGTAAGAAATCGCACAAGTGCGAAAGATGTGAAAAAACGTTTAGTCGAAAGGGTAACCTAAAGCATCACATGGTTACTCATACGGCAGAAAAGCCTCATGTGTGTCCTCTGTGTGAAAAAGCTTTTGGACAGGCATCAAATTTAAAGCGACACCTGACGACTCACACGAAAGAGAGGCCTTATTCGTGCGAACTGTGCAATAAGGCATTTTCTGAGAAGAAAATTTTACAGGAGCATTACCGGGTCCACACTGGAGAGAAACCATACGTGTGCGAGGTATGTCAAAAAGGTTTTTCCCTAAAAGGCAATTTAACTGTTCATTTGCGTATTCATTCTGCAGAAAAGCCCTTTGCGTGTGCTGTATGTCAGAAAGGATTTTCTCAAAAATGTCTTTATCGCGTCACGAGAGAACTCATACAACACAAAGATGTAAGAATTCATCATGAAAACCTTTCCTCAAAATAGACTATGTATTTTAAAAATGAGATTCATAGGTAATTTTACTGTCACGACAAACACGGAGATATTAATTTTTCGTATGTATAGTGTATAGTTTTAAATTTTTCTTGTATCAATGTTATTTTTGTCTTTATGTATAAATGTTAATTTTTGATTTCGACTGTTAAATATGTATTAGAGAAAGTATTTTATGCTTTCTAAGGTGTGTGAATGATTGAGGATATACGATGTGCAGCTTTGTATTAATCCGAAAGTTTTCTAAACCATATTTGCAGAATTATATAGCAGTATTATTTCAGTAGTTTTTTAATTGACACATTATTTTGAATATCGATAAATTATGTGCTTGATTTATATGTATATATTTTTATATTTAATATGTATATAAGTGCCTTTTTAAACTTAATCTTTACTTTTATTAACACAACATTCTTTCTTTACTATTTTTAAAATAAGATTTTAATCAATTAATGGCTTTTATGTATTACTATTACATGTTTGTTAAGGTATATTTTATATACGCACTATTTGAATAAATATGACAAATAATTTACTTTGCCGGTAATTCCTTTAAATTATTGGAGAAATCTTTTCAGAGGATATCTTAAAATTTTCTGAAGAAATTTTGTATTTTCGCATCATTATTACAGAGTGTAATGTGATCTGTGATGTTGTGTAAAAAATATTTTAATTAAAGACATTTATTCATTTCTTGGATCTATATTATTTTTTAGTGTTTGTTAAAATACTTTCGATGGAAATTTCAACTGATTCACTTGTCTGTGAGAAAAGTGCGATTTCTGTATTAAAAGCTCAGATGTTTACGGCAGAAAAACGCTGTTTCACTGTATCTTTGTAAACTTGATGTATTTTTTATCTGAATATGTATAATACACGTCCTGAAAAACATGGGTTTCAGAAAATTACAAAGGACGTGGTAATGAGTAATGATATTATTACAAGCAGTTATATTTAGAATTACAGCAATTAAAAACTTTTCA
>BPLQ01004486.1:0-35714 GCA_021605075.1 Caerostris darwini
TAATGGATGAGAAATTATTTATTCATAATGAACCAATATAGGTTTTCAAGTAACAATGGCTGACCAATGAATGTCGTGGTTCATCAATGATAGTTTTTAATTTGCTCGTCAGTGGATATGATAGCAAAATAACGAGTTATTTTACACAAAATATTAATGGATGAGAAATTATTTATTCATAATGAACCAATATATGTTTTCGAATAACAATGGCTGACCAATGAATGTCGTGGTTCATCAATGATAGTTTTTTAATTTGCTCGTCAGTGGATTGTATATAATACACAACCGATATTCAACAAAGAAAAATTCGAGTTTTTTAATTTGACGTATAATAAAAAATTCTCACTAGATTATTGTTTTTAAATTCCTAATTACTAATATTAACATTGATAAAAAGTTTATTTACATTATCTTTCATTAGCTTGAAACTATTTCATTTTTATCAGTAAGATGCATTTTGTGTTCCCAAAAAGAGAACCACTGACTCACGGTCTCTATTTAAAGCAAAGATCCACCGACTGAATCCTGATAGACATTACAATAATAACCCTGATAACCTGTTGAACCCTGATAACATTATTTTCGCTTTTCTGGTTGGCTTTATTCATCATTTAAATATGTCAAAAACGAGACATTGGAGCATAGATCAAAAGCTTACTCAATTTTGCGGTCACGTTTAGTCTTTTCAATGCAAATTAAATTTATTTCCAACCCAATTAAAGTCGGGGAATGACGTGCGTATTCCTAATTACAAGAAAGTTTCTGAAAAGTTCAATGACGATTTCAAGACATCTGTTGGAAAATCTGGTCATTTGATACCGGCCTTTGAGACTCGTTTGTCTGATTATCAGAAAGTCAAAACATTGCTGGATTTATTTAGCAGCCATTTTGCCTAAAATTCTCTTCAGACCTCTACAAATTCTAAATATTGCATTGTAATAAGGGATCTTCTTTTATTTAACATATATCTGTAATTAAATTTATTAATCATGAATATTAAAACACTGACATATAGGAATATCGTCTTTTTTATTGGCGCAAAGCCCCATTATGGACCAAGACTATCTGCCTGCTGGCAGATTTCGAGACAAATGTTTTTTTTTTACGGGGTAGTATTGTCAGCCCTACGCCCTACCCTCTACAGTAATATCCACTACGCAGTCAACTGCTGTCAGAAGCAAGGAGACTCGACGGAAATTTTGACAAATTGTGTAAAATATCTTGCATCAATAATTAAGTTGCTTGGTGGATATTTTTCGGATTTTCTTCTATACGATACGCAAATGCGAGATAGTTACCCCAAAAGTCCTTCTTGATGGCATTGTCCTCTCCTCTTCACTCATCGGTAGACTGTTTGTGACATACGCAACTCGCACACGAAGATCGCCAATGTTCAATAAAAAAAAGTGTTCTATTAATATATAAGATGCTATAAAAATATTTATGAAGTAAAAGATGTAAAAATGGGGCCTGAATGGCCGTGTATCTAGCGCTCTGGCGCTCGGTGCCACAGGTTTCGTGTTCGAGTCTCGGCGGTGCTATGGATGTTTGTAGTGGTCCGGAATCCACTTTAAGTAGTAGGTTCCGGTCTCATATGACTGCAAGAGCGTCACGGAACCCAGTCAGATTTCTCTCACCCCCATCATTCCCAAACTGTATACAGACAACTCAGCTCTAGACACAGTGATGTGGTGAGGTGTAGCAGTAGTAGTCATGTTAAAGTGAAATAGGAATATGGCTAATGAAATTTTGTAGTCTATTTTACACTTGATATCTAAAAAAGCAAGCCAATGATGACAACACACGTGACCTGATGGTAACGTGAGCAGCTAGCAAAAAGCAGGGCTCAGTTAAGAATCCGCTGGTAGTGTCCGTTGCAGTCACTGTGTTTAGAAACGAGGAGAAATTATGGTTATTTAGACACATTCATAAACTACTCGCCTCATCAGTCAGTCTATTCTCACATGGTGGGAGATTTGGATGGGGGGGAGATCAGACGACACGCAAATGAGGGGCAAGTCCTTTCCGAAAATCAATGTCATCCTTCGTTGAATTCATATAGAGATCTTGGACTTAAATCTATGCAAGCCCGCTTTGCCTTTAAATACAAAAGTTTGTGAGGCAGTGACAGCTTCAGGAATGAAAAATGATCATTGTTAAACTGAATGGGAAATAGAACATGGAATAGATTGTCGAACATATAAAGCAGTTGTGGCCAATCCACGTCCCGCTTTGTATATTTTTCAGGCCCATGAGATTTATCCCACTTTTACGAAATATATTTATTTTATAAAGTAGTGAAAACTAATTTACTAGAAAAATATATATTATGTGTGCATCCATGTATTCAAAAATGAACTGTCGAAATTATGAGAAAAACTTAAGTTTGATTTTAAAATAATATTCTTGCGAATATAGGACAGATATTGCCAGCTTTATTGATGAGTTTACAGTTATGAGTTCGCAGAATAAATAAATTATATTCCGTGAACACCTGATGCGCTAGCATCTTGGAACATCTAATATAAATATTCTATTTTTCACTTTAAGTGACCTCAATGGCGCAGTGACCATCCCCAGATATGCACAGTTGGTTGTTGACAGCACAAAAACCAGACTCTTAGTCCAAGTTGTTAGCACTTTTGGTTCAACTGACACCTGCCAATCGTTTTTTCCAAAATGAAATTGGCCAAACACAAAACACCCTCAAACATAACGGACGCAACATCTATTACGAAGTGCAAATACCCAAATTGAGATCGATTTGCAAAAGCTAAGCGAAAAGAGTGGAGAAACACATATCGCACTAGTAAAATAAATATTTTTTTAATGATTTCCTTTTTTTATTTCGTTTATATTTATATATTTCCTTTTTAGTGTTATATATTTCTTTATAATGTGCATTTAGTATCATTATTATTATTATATTATCTATGTTTACATGTAAGAGTATTAATTGTTGTTTGTTGTTGTTTCTTATCCCACTTGGCTGGCCAAACCCACGAGCCCATACGTACTCATGATTGAAGGGGAAAGAAGCAGCTTCTGTTGTGATGGAGCACCCGTAGGTAGAAGTCTGACTTTGACTCCGTGACGCTCTTACAGTCGAACCGGGACCTACGGTTTAAAGTGGATTCCGAACCACTACAAACATCCATGGCACCGCCGGGATTCGAACCCGAAATCTGTGGCACCGAGTGCTGGACACTCGGACATTCAGGTCCCAAATTTGTGAATACTAACGGCACGCGGTGTTCCCAGGTGGTCACCCACCCAAGTACTGACCGCGCCCAATGATGCTTGACTTCGGTGATCTAACGAGAACCGGTATATTCAGCATGGTATGGCCGTTGGCCAGGAATATAATGAATTATTATTATTGTATTTATTAATAAGAATATTAATGAATACAATAATAATAATTCATTATGATTCAATGTTACACTCCAAAAATTGTCTATAAGGGGTCTAAATCTAATATGGGGTATGGGGATATATAATTTTATGTGCGGCCAGCGGAGTTGTGATGCATTTCCAAAATGGTCCGCAAGATCATTTGGGTTGGCCACCCCTGATGTACAGCAACCCTGTCTGTTTCCAGATTTCTTATGGCCGCTTTGTTTTCGCACGCCTCCGTTATGAAGAAATCTTTGCACGAAATTCCTTCAATCTGTCTCGAGGTCACATTGTTTTCCCTTTCACAATAAACAGCGCCATTACCGCGCGTATGAGACGTATCACAACCGAAAACAATGATTCGGAGACTTTTCTTTATGCGTAAGACTGGCGTAATTAACTCCCATGTGCATCTCGGGCCTTTGGGAGGTTTTAATTTGGAAATGATTCAATAACAAACTTAGTATCTGATTTTTCGATAAAACTATGTAATGTTAAGGAAAATGTAAATTTCAAATAAAATTTTACGAATCATTTTCAGGTCGAATTCAGGCGACCTCCATATTTGAGAATGTAGGAATTAGCTGCATAGATCTTACAGAGACTAAGATGTAGAAAAATATTATATTAATTATAATAATTATAATTATAATAATGCTATATTATTAATTAAAAATATTATATTAAAATTTCTGGGCCGTGGGAGCGATGGTCAGAGTTTCATTCTGATCACACGCAAATGCGGGACAGTTTTCCATAAAAGTCTTTCCCCCATCTCCTGTCGGAGAGTTTTTTTGTGGCATACATAGTAAGTGAAAACAACGCAACTGATGTACCAAAAATATTATGTATAGAAATATATTCAACCATATCTTAGTGATTATATAATTGGTAGGTATTAAATCTTGACACTCAGGGGAATAGGTTACGGGTTCGATCTCAGTCTGTTCTTTATTTTGTCTTTTGTTGTTGGTGGTGGTGGGGGTAGTTAACATCAATGGGACTCGTGTTCTACTTATGTATGCTACTAACAGCTCACTGATGGGCGATTAGTGGAGAGCATTGCCTTTCAGTATCTATTAAAAAGATAGATTAAAATGCACTTTGATAACATATTTCCCACGTTGAGATATTTATATGGATGTTTTCTTAATATTCTCTTCTGGCGTGTTGCGCAAATCTGAACCAATTCTCTTTAAGTTTACCTTCAGAGAGGCAATTGCCTCCATTCCCTTCATATAAATGTAATATAGCAGAAAAGTAAATGTAATATAAAATTGATAATCAATCACAACGTGTTGTTTTCCAATACCTAGCACTACCACCGAACTTCACCATAACTACAGAGATGTAGTAGATTAAACGTTACCCAGAATACACCACTGTTGACCTGCTACACTCCACCCACCTATACATTTATCAACCTAATTCTTTACTATAATGATTTGCTAATTCTTCTAAACTGATAATTATGATTTTTAGATTGGGTTTTATTATAATGCTGTGATTTACTACTACTGCACCACACCACATCACTGTGCCTAGAGTTGAGTTTCCCCTATACAGTTTGGGAATGATGTGGGTGAGAAGTCTAATTGGGCTTCGTGACACTCTTGTCATATGAAACCGTTACCTATGGCTTAAAGTGGATTTCGAACTACTACAAACATCCATGATACCTCCGGGACTCGAACCTGAAACCTGTGACACCGAGAGCCAGAGCGCTAGCCACTTCTGGCTGCGATTTACTACAACACTCCATACTTGGCGTCTGGGTGTTCGCACTCTGCTCACGAGCCCAAAAGAAGAACATTCAAGCCTACAGATTTAATGTAACCCTAGACATAGACAAATCACAGCATTGAATCTTTTGATATTTTTCAAATTATTTTTGTTCTAATGCATCTGGCAAACACTTAGAAAATTGTCTTCGATACCTTAAGGCAAGAATTGCACCGACGTTACCCACTTAGTGCTACCCAGAAGGTGCGTGTAGCTTGAAGATAAGCTACGGACGCGGAGTAACAATATCTCCACAACTCTCTACGATCTTGTTAGACCGGGACCTACGGTTTTAAAATGGATTCCGAATCACTACAAACATCCCTGGCACCACCGGGACTCGAACCACTTAGCAGGCATGATTCAGGCCCCATTTTTAAAATTATTATTTGTAAAAAAATTTTCAATTTAATTTCTCATAAAACTATGCATTTTTTTTCCAATTCCTACTATTAGTTCACGCTCTCCCTATATATATATATATATATATATCTTACTCAAATTTTCAATAGATAATGAAATACTTTTTATTCATCCACTCAAGTTCAAATACATTTTTTTGAAACTTTTAGTGGATTGCTCTTGATGTTCACACAGTTTTTCAAATATTAATTCATTAATAAAAATTAAATAAATTAATTATATTTCTTTTAGATTTAAGTTGCATGTATCTACCAATAGATGGCGCCAGATGTAAGAAGAAAATTTAAACTTTATTTATAAAGGATTTTCTGCAATATAGTGAAAAAAAAGTAGATATTGATTTAAAAAAAAAAAATTATATTACTTGTTAAATTATTCGTCCCAATTCCCTTCATTCTAAAGGCTTCAAGTGAGAATCCTGGCGGTGGCATGGATGTTTGTTGGTGGTTCGGAATCCACTTTAAACTGAAGGTCCCGGTCTGTTTAGCCTAAAGTGTGCACAAGATGACTGTAGAGCGACAAACCAAACCAAACCTACATTCTAAATAATAGAGAGTTTTTGCATACCGTACGTTAGTTACCGTAGGACGTCCGTTAGCTTTTTCTCCCTAGCGCGCATGCTCATAGGAAACATAATTTCCTATGAGCATGCGCGCTAGGGAGAAAAAGCTAACGGACGTCCTACGGTAACTAACGTACATAACTAACGTACATAGGAAACATAATTTCCTATGGGCATGCGCGCTAGGGAGAAAAAGCTAACGGACGTCCTACGGTAACTAACGTACATAACTAACGTACATAGGAAACATAATTTCCTATGGGCATGCGCGCTAGGGAGAAAAAGCTAACGGACGTCCTACGGTAACTAACGTACATAGGAAACATAATTTCCTAAGAGCATGCGCGCTAGGGAGAAAAAGCTAACGGACGTCCTACGGTAACTAACGTACATAGGAAACATAATTTCCTATGAGCATGCGCGTTAGGGAGAAAAAGCTAAAGGACGTCCTACGGTAACTAACGTACATATCTAACGTACATAGGAAACATAATTTCCTATGAGCATGCGCGCTAGGGAGAAAAAGCTAACGGACGTCCTACGGTAACTAACGTACATAACTAACGTACATAGGAAACATAATTTCCTATGAGCATGCGCGTTAGGGAGAAAAAGCTAACGGACGTCCTACGGTAACTAACGTACATATCTAACGTACATAGGAAACATAATTTCCTATGAGCATGCGCGCTAGGGAGAAAAAGCTAACGGACGTCCTACGGTAACTAACGTACATAACTAACGTACATAGGAAACATAATTTCCTATGAGCATGCGCGCTAGGGAGAAAAAGCTAACGGACGTCCTACGGTAACTAACGTACGGTATGCAAAGACACTCTAATGATGAGACTTATAAGAATTACACATCATTTAGATATATTCAAAAATCAATCAAAAGTGGGAGACAATACTCTTTTATCCACACTCTGCCAATGTTGAAGCTCTCATTATAAACTTCTATGCACGTGTGGTTATACTATAAATAGAAATTCATTTTTTGAGTTTAGTGAAAAATCAATTTTAAAGCAGGAAATCTTAGACGGCGCTAAGCATTATGAATTGGAAGAAATAAAAATTTCTTTTTCTAGGAGGGGATTAAAATAAATTGGAAAGCAGTTTCTGGAATTTCAGGCTAAAAATAACCTCATTTTAATGAAGAAAGTCTTCTTTTTTTTGTTTTGTAACTTTTCATTAAGTATTTGTTTTCAAAAACTCCGGTTCTTTGTCGGAAAATCCCTTTAAGGATTCCAATTAGTGATCATATGACAAGTTATTTTAATCAACTGGTAGGTAGAGTGTGATTAAAAATAAGCGCCTGTGATTTGTGAAAAAAATACAAACAGCAAGTAAAATTAAAAAATGGGTTTAAAATTCAGAGTTAAAAAAAAAACCTTAGATACAGACGAGTAAAAAAAAAAAAGGTTCTTCGTTAACAAATTTAGATTCAGTTCCCAGTTTTTTTTAGTGTATTTTTTCTTAATTATTATGTATGTTATAATTTATATATTTTTTTCATTTCATACTCATTAAAGATTTCTATAATGAGAATGAAAGAGTTTGAGTATTTATTTTTGTCCGTCTGTAGTTCTGAAATGAAAAACTATAAAAAAAAAAATAAAAAAAAATAAAAAAACGTAATATAATAAAACGAAAAATAAAAAAGAAACAGAATGATCAGAAAAAAACTCTAAGAAAGGACTGTTAATTTCAAATACCAGGCACTTTGACACGAGATTATTCACCATTGAAACGACAGATGTGCAGCAGATTCAGCTTTATCCAGGGCACATCATGAGTTGAGGAAGGATTGCTACATTGCACCCACGATGTACCGCCATAATTTGGAAACACGTTCAAAAGGGGTATTTAAGGATTCGCCACTGAACTGCAGATATGCAGCAGATTCAGCATTATCCAGGAAACATCATGGGATGTAGAAGGACTGCTATATTGCACCCACGATCGGCTGTCACAAATTCAAAAAATATCCCCAGAAGTGACATTTAGGTATTCGCCACTGAACGACAGATATTCAACAATCAGCAACGACAGCAATTCAGTATTCAGAAGAAATCAAGCGGAAATACCTCACCTTGTTAACTGTAAAATCGTGGATTCAAATCTGATGTTAAACTTTGCATTGTATAGTTGTTAGTGAGTTAAAAATATAATATATTCAATACTTCACATATCGGGCCTGAATGGCCGAGTGGCTAGCGCTCTGGCGCTCGGTACCGCAGGTTTCGGGTTTGAGTCCCGGCGGTGCCATGGATGTTTGTAGTGGTTCGGAATCCACTTTAAACTGTAGGTCCCGGTCTAATAGGATCTTAGAGCGTTGCGGGGGCAATGTTACTCCGCGTCCGTGGCTTGTCTTCAAGTGACACGCGCCCCCTGGGTAATGCAAAGTGAGTACGTCTGTGCAGCGCTTGCCTTAAGGCATCCAAGACCAAGCTGTCTAAGTGTTTGCCAGCTGCATTAGAACAAAAAAAAATTCTTCACATATCGGATGAAACTTGCATGCATTTTAGCTAAATGTATTAGCTTGGCTAAATTATATTGCTAACGATATTAGCTAAATTAAATTGCTAAAGATTATTATTCTGCTGTTACGATTTGTGGCAAAAATACTTCGGTTTAAAAGGCAAAATAAAAATATTTCGTCAATTTAGTATTTTGAGATCCTTTTTCTCATTAATTGTTTTATATTATATTTCCTAATTAATATTATCCCTTTCCTCATTAATTTATTCTCTCTGGATGTTACTAAAACTCTCTTTTTGGTGGGGTCATATGCAAGTTGCGTTTGTCCCAAATAGCCCACCGATGAGCGAACAAAGGAGGACAATACCTTCAAGAAGGACTTTTGGGGGTAACTGCCCTCACAACTAGCATTTGTTTGTAGAAATGGTGGCATGGTAGAAAAGCCTGAAAATATCCTCCACGCAACTTGATTATGGATGCAAGACACTTTACACAATTTGTCAAAATTTCCGTCGAGTGTCCTTGCTTCTGAAAGCAGTGACTGCAACGGATACACGCCGTCAGCGAATTCCCTCTCCCGTACCACAACTGCCCACTATACCACTGGGCCTCTAATCGAGGAAACCCACTCAGTTATATGATGTTGTAATGTTTGTCATCGAGTCTCTGTCAGAAAATTCTTTATAGCATTTTTTAAAATTATTTTCTGCTGTTTGCATTCTAAGAAACAGAGATATTGAGGAGATTTGCCATTTAACATTGTGAAGAAAAGACTATTTTATTCTCTTTCTGAATATCTTACATTGGAGATTAAAATTTCTGCATCACGAAGCACAATAAGGGACCTCTTAACAAAAACGACCAAAAGGCCTTAAAATCAGTTAAAAACTAGTTAAATGTTCTAAGGATAAAAATCTAAAAAGCTAGAAGCCCCATAATAAAAGTCCGTGTGATCAAGACACATTTTCTCTGGCCCTCCAGTAAAGAGTACACAAATCACCATTCTGTTGTAAGTTAGAATCCAGACCCGAGCAAACAAGTAGATGTGCCTTATTCATTTTCTTTGCCTTAATAAAACATATATATGAGTGTTCACAATCCCTATTTTGGCCAGATCACGTGAGGAGTATGTTATTGTTATCTATGGCTCTATTAGAACTTAATCCATACAAATTTGGCCACTTACCGTGGAACCAAAAAGAATATATAAACAAATCAAAATTAGAAAGGGAAAAAAGATATTCTTACAAAAACGTCCAAAAGACCTTAAAAACTGTTAAAAACAAGTTAAATGTTCTGAGGATAAAAATTTAAAAATCTAGAAGCACCATAATAAAAATCCGTGTGATCAGGACACGTTTTCTCTGGTCCTCCAGTAAAGAGTACACAAATCACCATTCTGTTATAAGTTAGAATCCAGACCCGGGCAAACAAGTAGTTGAGCCTTATTCATTTTTTCTGCCGTACATAAAACACATATATCAGAGTTCACAATCCCTATTTTGACCAGATGTTCGGCCAAGCACTTGTGTCCAGTTTTTAATCTAAAATTGGCAGCCTCTTTGCGAGTTTTTCCACTTCATTTTTTCCAGTCCTCCCCGATGGTTTCGCAGACTTTTCCTTTGGTGTTAGATAATAATTTGATTATTAATTAATTTGAATAATTTAATTTGAATAATTAATTAATTTGATAATTAATTTTTTGACCAAACTAATATATTACGATTTAATTTTGTCCCTTATAGTTCTCCTAAAAGATTCAAAAGGGTTAGGACACTGTCTAAGAAATTTTTAAAGACGCAAGTAAATATTTACAAACTATTATACTAAAAAAAAGAGAGAGATTGGCAACTCAAAAAGGAGATAAAAGTGCAATTTTCAACAGCTACAAAATAGAAATTAAAAACTAAAAGGGGAATTAAAAATAGAAAAGAGAAAAACAAGGTTCATAAATTGACCAATAAGGTTTAATCAACAAAATTTCAAAAGGATACGTAAAACCAACTTTTTAATTGAATCCTGATGTAGATTATGAAATTACTCAGTGATTCACAGTCGAAATAATTCCCTTTCTTTTTATGAAAGCTTAGATCACATAATTGCGCAACATATTGCACAGCTGGGATGTTATAAAAGTACAAGTTACGACAAAAAAATGTTATAAAAATAAACGTTAAAATACAAGTTACAAACAAATTACTTCATTAAGAATTTAAATGATCATTCTGTAGTTTTAAATTGACAAAAATTAATTGGTATTATGCTCTCTATGCGTTTTTGATATTGCAAAAACGCAAATAAATAATAAACAGCTCAAAATACTTCAAATAAATCTAACACATTAGAAAAAAGTCCTTAAAATTGCAAAATTTTAAAAAGAATACTATTTCATCCATTTTGTGCTTGTATAATAGAGGAAATAAATAATTTTTTTATCTCTTTTCACCATACCTCATCCTCGTACCTAGGACTATGTAGTAGCCTCACCCCTACCAGTTAGTAAGGTGAGGGTGAAACATTGGTGGGCCTCGTGCATACCATGAACAGCCCACCGACAGGTGATGGGAAAGGGCAGTGCCTTCCGGGAGGATTTTTATTGAACCCATATTTTAAATTCTATAAATAGAGTACTTTTTTGTGTAACATCGGTGAGCCTCAGATACCACTTATATATCCCACGAGCATTCCACCGACGGGTGTTAAAGGGAGGGTAATGCCTTTCGTGAGGACTTTTATGGGTAACTGCACCTCATTAACGTTTAGTATGAGAGAAATCTGCAAACCTCCCACCACGTAGCCCAAATATTAATGCGATTTCCATTACCATTTCCAGCGATCCACTGACCTCGTTTCTGAGAGCGATGACCACAACCATGCCGCCAGTGGATTCGAACTTCAGTCCTCCTGCACGCTAGCTGAGCACGTTGCCACGAGTTTGATTTGGTTTGCCGCTCTACGGTCATTTTGTGCACACTTTAGGCTAATTTGACCGGAACCTACTGTTCAACGTGGATTTCGAACCACAAACAAATATCCATGCCTTCTCCAGGATTCGAACCTGAAGTCTGTGGTACCCAAAGCCAGAGTGCTAACCAATTTGCCATCAAGCTGCTGGGCCACGTGTGAAGCTGAAAGAAATAATTCAGCTGTAAAGGCTGAGCATGGATGTAGATAAATTTCATCTCCATTTAAAATGATGTTTTATTGTTTAACGAACACTGGACGTCGTGTCAATAAATTTTTAATTAATTTGATAGTATCATTGCCATTAAATAATTAAACTTATTTTTGTCAACATCAAACCTCTCGTGCATCTCCAAAAACTTTCTTCAGATAATGAAAACAAAAATGCCTCACATTTTTAAGCTTTAATCGACCCAGAATTTCAAAATGGAAGCATATAAAGCTTTGAAAGAAATTCTTTCAGCTGAATGTGATTTCTAAGGCCAGAGCAGCCTATTCGACTACGTGTTGGATTTCGGAATTGTTTTTTTAAAAGTACTAAATCTTTATGAAGTTTAAAGATTTTGCTTTTCGAGGACGAAAGAGTCAAAAAACATATTAAAAGGTTTTTTTGAAAACATTTTTCTTAGAATAGGTTTAATTATCTTGTTTTCTTGTATCAACTTTTGCGATATTTACGTAAATATTTACATCGAAGTTCTTTTCAAAAACACACTATAAAAAGTGAGAATAATATCAAAATCTGCATGTTCTTTTACCAATCTTGACTACAATTCTCCTGATTTTTAAAAGTCTATAAATAAATGTACGTTTTATTTATTTTAATTATATGAAAGGGGCCTGGATGGCCGAGTGGCTAGCGCTCTGTCGCTCGGTACCACAGGTTCCGGGTTCGAGCCCCGGCTGTGCCATGGATGTTTTTAGTGGTTCGGAATCCACTTTAAACCGTAGATCCCGGTCCTAACAGGATCGTAGAGCGTTGCGGGGGCATTGTTACCCCGCGTCCGTGGCTTATCTTCAAGTTACACGTGTCCCCTGGGTAATGCAAAGTGAGTACGTCTGTGCAGCGCTTGTCTTAAGGCATCGAAGACCAAGCTGTCTAAGTGTTTGCCAGCTGCATTAGAAGAAAAAAAAATTATATGAAAGGTTTCTGTTGGCAAAATTTCTTAAAAAATTAAATTAATTACAAACTTTTTAAAATATTGTTGTGACTAAACTTCAGTGTCCTACAGTGCGGGATTGACATCCTATGAGTAGTCTATTCATGGATGGAGGTGAAGGGAACAGCTTCTGCTGTGATGGAGCACAGCTACCGTAGGTAGAAGTGTGACTTGGCTCCTTGTCTCTGAAAAAAGAGGGCAGTGCCTTTGGTAGCACAAAGTTCAAGATCGAATCCTAGCGGTGGCATGGATGTTTGTGAGTGGTTCGGAATCCACGTTAAACTAAAGGTTCCGGTCTAAAGTGTGCACAAAATGATCGTAGAGCGACAAACCAAATCAAACTACCTACCAACCAAACTATGTGTTACAAATAAAAGCTCTCCAAAAATAAAGTTTCTTCTAACAGGTCTTAAAATAAACATATTCTGCAATAAAAAAGTTAAAATAAAGCGTAAAAAAAAACGCTTGTTGTTGCGTCTGAAGCCTAAATTACCTCTGATAACCATCACTTTTGTAAAGCCACAAACCATAGTTACAGTGTCAACAAGATAATAGATGCCTTTCATTAAAACTATATACCTTGAACCAGAATAAAATCCATCTATGATAACAACATTTTTCTTTTTAAACTTTTAATCATTTTCACTTTGGTTAATTTGCTTAGGACAATTTACTAAGAATTCCGAAATCTTAAACCTACTTGTGAAACTTTTGTTTACTTTAATCTTTTCAACTTTAAAGGAAGTATCCTATTTTCACGAAATAATTTTGGATATTACCGAGCCACAAGATTAAAAAATCGGCCGGAACTCTCTTTTAAATTAAAGTCTCATCTTACACGAACTACGCACCATGTATAATGTTTCCATTCTCCTAATGCACTACTCCTTTCTCCGGGTTAGCTCTTTTTCATCATACGAGACTAATTAATAGTCCATTATTAATAAAGATACTTTTTTAAATGAAAGATTCTACAAAATGATGCGTAAAACTTGAAAGAGACTGCATTAATTACTTTTCTTGTTTAATTTAACACGATATCCTATGAGTAAATCACTGTTAATCTTAATGTCTCTGCGTGGGTTTCTTTCGAGAAGGAAAATGAAGTCTTTTGTCTTCATGTTTGGATTTTTAAGTAATTGAAATTTTAAATTATATTGCAGTGAAATTTTGATTAACGACCACCCCTTCGCCCCCTTTTTTTTTAAGGACAAATTTGCTTCTCATAGTTTTATTCCTGAACAAAAAAAAAACTCTTTTAAATTTTTTTTCTTATCTCACTTGGTAGACAGCAACATCTAGACCAAATTCAAGATCCCGTGTGGTCTCATGGAAGCAGGGAAAGGGGTGGCAGCTTCTCTTGTGATGGAGTACCCGTAAGTAGAAGTCTGATTTGGCACCGACTCGCTGAAGAAGAAGGGTAGGGCCTTCTGGGACGACTTTTAGGAGGAACTACCCCAAATAAGCGGATTGTGCGGGAGGAAACTCTAAAACCTCCCAACAGGTAGTCCGACTAACGAGGGGCCTGAATTTCCGAGTGTCTAGCTCTCTGGCACTGGGTGCCACAGGTTTCAGGTTCGAGACCCGGCGGTGCCATGGATGTTTGTAGTGATTAGGAATGTGTTTCAATTTTTCATTCCAAAAAAAGTCTAAGGTGGTTCGAAATCTAATATGAGGTTATATAATTTTATATGCGGCCCGCGGAGTTATGATGCATTTCCAAAGTTAAATTTTTACATATAGTTATGCATTTCCAAAGTTAAATTTTTATATATATTTATGCATTTCCAAAGTTAAATTTTTACATATATTTATGCATTTCCAAAGTTAAATTTTTACATATATTTATGCATTTCCAAAGTTAAATTTTTACATATATTTATGCATTTCCAAAGTTAAATTTTTTAAATTTTTACATATATTTATGCATTTCCAAAGTTAAATTTTTACATATATTTATGCATTTCCAAAGTTAAATTTTTACATATATTTATGCATTTCCAAAGTTAAATTTTTACATATATTTATGCATTTTATGGTCGTTTTAGATGGAATGCCTTTCGCCTTGTTCGTTCTCTTCTATCTCTCTCTCTCGTATTTTGCCAAACCAGTTTACGAACAACCTGTATTTAATAAACTTACATACAATAATTTGAAAAAAAATGGGCGAACTAATACTTTTTCTTATGAATAGTATATATTAAATATATAAATGTATCTGTACCATCTGAAACCATATAATAAATTTATAAATGTATCTGTTGAATTTCAAAATTGTAATGAAGCTGCCGGGTAGGAGTTTACTGGATTTTCTCCTGTACAACATGCAAATGTAGTACTTAGAAAGAGAGTTCCCCACCAACGAAAACTTGGTCTATTTCTCGCTTTTAGAACTGATTGTTACAATTTTAAAACTCGTGATGAATTCATAGAACATAAATTTTGAATATTTTATCTCAAATCATGTTAAAACAAACATATATTTCAACTATGGATTCATTTATTAGCATGCCGTACTTGTAAATTAGAGATAAAATAATTTATCAATAAATTTTAAAATATCCTATAATAAAAGGATTTTTTTCCATGATAATAACCTTGTATTACAATATTATAAAAGAGCTGAAAAAGAAAACTTTTTAGAAATTTTAGGCATTTATTTTGCTTTGTCGAAATTTTAACCGAAATTTTAAAAATAATAATTATTTTAATAATTATATGCATTTTTTAAATATCTACTATACATTTAATGTATTTATTGCATATATTATTAATTTTCCTTTATTGGCATATGAAACTTCTCTTTTTTCATTAGCGCAATAACCCCACGATGGGCCAAGGCCGTCTGCCTACTGGTAGATTTCAAGACAGTAGATGTTTTTCGATGTAAAGTTGTCAGCCCTGCGCTCAAAGCTCTACTGTCATATTATACCTGGGGCCTGAAGGCCGAGTGGCTAGTGCTCTGGCGCTCGGTCCCACAGGTATCGGGTTCGACTCCCGGCGGGACCATGGATATTTGTAGTGGTTCGGGATCCACTTTACGCCGTAGATCCCGGTTTCATATGACCGCAGAGCGCCACAGATCCCAATCAGACTTGTTTTCCCCCACATCATTCCCAAGTTGTAAAGGTCAACTCAAAGGTAGACCCAGTGATGAGGTATGTTGTAGTAGTAATCATAATTAGACCGGCAACTACGGTTTAAAGTGGATTCCGAACCACTACGAACACCCATGCCTCATCCGGGACTCGAACCTCGTGGCACCAAGCGCCATCAAACCCCATATGAAACTTCAGTTAAATAAAATCAGGGTTTAAGAAAAATTTATTTTAACATATTCGTTGCATCCGATGGTAATACTAATCCATATCACAATTTCACTTCGTCCAAATCTATAATTGTTTTTATATCGTCTATTTTTAATCTTCACTATAAAAGAATTTTACTAAATGTTATCATTTAAATTAAGTGCACAGGAAAGTGCATAAATTATACCGAAAATATTTTTTATGTATAATATAGAGAAATGGATGTAAATATTAAGCAAACATAATTTGCGGACCAACGAGCAGGAGAGCCCGGTTTCAGATTCACTGGTGGCGTTCGTTGTGATCACCCTTTTCAGGAATGAGGAGACAATACGCAATCAGGCTTCCTGGTAAGAGTATTCTGGATTTGCTTCTATACCACAAGCGAATGTGGTGCAGTTACCTATAAAAGAACTCCAGAAAAGCAGTGTCCTTTCATCATCATCATGCCCTGTAGAATTGTTCGGAGCCAACGGCCGTACCATACTGAATATACCGGTTCTCGTTAGATCACCGAAGTTAAGCATCATTGGGCGCGGTCAGTACTTGGGTGGGTGACCACCTGGGAACACTGCGTGCCGTTGGCAAATTTGGGACCTGAATGGCCGAGTGTCTAGCGCTCTGGCGCTCGGTGCCACAGGTTTCGGGTTCGAATCCCGGCTGTGCCATGGATGTTTGTAGTGGTTCGGAATCCACTTTAAGCCGTAGGTCCCGGTCTTCTATGACTGTAAGAGCGTCACGGAGCAAAAGTCAGGCTTCTACCTACGGGTGCTCCATCACAACAGAAGCTGCTTCCTTCCCCTTCAATCATGAGTCCATATGGGCTCGTGGGCTTGGCCAGCCAAGTGGGATAAGAAACAACAACAACAGAATTGTTCGTGATATACATAAGAAGTCGAACATGAGGCTAACTGATGAATAACAAAAAAAAAAATAGAAATAAGTTTACAAAAAATAAAAACCTACTATGAAAAAATAAGCTCAGACTATATAAACGTATCACTTATGTTAAAAACCTATATCATGTGAAACTTTTATTTTTACTTCAAGAATCAAGACAAAAGCTTCAAAAGATATTGTATTGTAAATATAACTTGATTCATTATTCTTGACATCTGTCATTCTGTTTTTCGGAATTCGAGAATCATTTTTTGAACGGTAATGTATCAAAATTTTAGATATAAAATCATTTGTTTGCTTTTTTTAAAAATATTTTATCCTGTAGGCACAAAAAGGAATTTTAAATTTAACTCGCTTCGTTATTCTGTGCTTATGTTGTCTGATCTTCTTATTGTAACCCCTTTTCCATAAATGTTTATTATTCGGTACTTTTAGGTTAAGAGGTGCAACTTGTGGACAAACATAAATATCAACGTAAAATCTAAGTAGATAAAAGAATGGTAAACCAAACATTAAGTAGAGTAGCACAAATTACAAAATAAAAAAGTTACCACACTTGGCAATTTAGTGCACAAATATGACTTGAGTCCCCTTAACAAAAAAGTACCCATTATTCTCGAACTTGGTTGATTTCCACCATACCAGCGCATGTTTTTTTTTTTTCTGATCACTATTTATATGTTCATGTATATGCATAAATAGACTGTTGGTCGAGGTCAGGTGTCAACCATCATGCTGAACTGATATATTGATAGCTGGTTTTATTGACTTATAATTTCAAAACTGCGCTATTAATTTTATGATCAATTAACACTTTTTATCTTTTTCATTAACAGCTAGATAGCTTATTGAGCTTACAAACTAAGAGATTTTGGTTTGAAACCAGAAGTATAATGCTTCATTTCTCTATAGTGGCGATCTCGTTAAATTCATAAGCTGGAAAGCCCCCTCACCCCCAATTTAGAACAAAGAGGGGGGCATGAGAATAGCCTCGCTTGCAACTTTTGGTATTGTTTACTTAAATGTGGATGCTATGTAGCAAGCCCTCTGTGGAGCATCCAGTGTGCCGCTGAATCCATTACGTTTTTCAATTCATAAATACCTAAGATTTGTGACAATGAAATGAAAAATAAAGAATGTATAAAAATAATTCAATTTTTCTCTCGTCATAGAACACAGAGGAAAAAGACTATATTTAGTTGCTTGAAATAATTGCTAAAGTGCCCGACTCGTGGCTCAGTGGCAACTTGCTCCACTGATGATCATTACGCCTAAGATTCAATCCACTGGCGGTTGTAGACACTGTTTCAAAAAAACAAGGATGCTCAATGGCGTTTGAGATGTTCAGCATCTTGTCTCGATAGTCGGACTACCATTTGGAGTTTTCCGGGTTTTCTCCCATACGATAAGCAAATGCGGAGTAGTACTTCCTAAAAGTCCTCCCTGGTCAAAGTCACTGCTCTCCTTCTTCAGAGACACGGAGCCAAATCAGTCTTCTACCTACATATACTCCATCATGAAGCTGCCCCCTCCCCCCTTCCCTCCTTCCATGAGTAGACTACTCATGGGGTGCCCGTCCCCAGACATTGAGGATTAGTCAACATCAAAAACAAAATACTGAACTGAATTATTCTTCATGGTAAGCCTATAAAAAACTCCCTGACAATGTGAAATAAAGGTATAGTTCAGAATTAACGATAATAAACAGCAAAAATAATATTATTGAAGCTAAAGTATCCTACGATCAAATAATTTTAATAATTCAATTATTATTTTTATTTCTAAGCAAATTTGCTTTTTTATTGCCAAGTCATATATGAAGTGTTGATTTTGAACAGTCAATTCTCAAATGCTGTTGAACCAAAGAACTGAAGAAAAAAAAACAATTTTATGCACGAAGTGTTTGAATAATTTTAATTCCTTTCAACTGTTCACAGAACGTCTGAGTTCCGGAGCATGTAAAAGAAAACAGCATGTTTGCAAAGTTGTTTTATAATGCGTTTTATTTTTATACGTTTTTAGTATAATACGTTTTATTTTTTATAATTATTGCTGAACAAATTTTCCTTTTTGTAAACTCATAATTGTTCATTTTAACAGGCAATTACCAAATGCTTTTATATATAACACTTTAACCAAAGAGCTGAAAAAAAAACAATTTTATGCTCGAAGTATTCGATTACTATTGTTCAATTTATTCAATTGTTTCTATTAGATTATTATTGTTGTATTCAATTATTATCAAGTTAAGCACATTTGCGTTTTTATAAAGTCATATATGAAGTGTTGATCTTAATAGGCAATTCCCAAATGCTTTTTTTTTATATATAACCCTTGAACCAAAGAGCTGAACAAAAACAATTTTATGCACGAAGTGTTTGAATAATTTTAATCCCTTTCAACTGTTTACAGAACGTCTGAGTTCCGGAGCATGTAAAATAAAACAGCATGTTTGCAATGTTGTTTTATATTGCGTTTTGACTGTTTCTTAGTTCTTGACATATCAAGGTCCGATCGCGAACACATGTCATCACAGTGATAAAAAAACAAGCAAATGAAAATACAAGCCTTAAATAGCTGGTACAGTGATAACTACGCAACTGAGGCATGTAAGTTGGAGTATTTAGAATATTTGTCAGCATAAGTTTATTATTATTAGTATTTTTTTTGTGTGGTTTTTTTCAAATCATTCTGCAACAAAAGAAATGGATATGTCTCCATTGATTAAACGTTGAAGTGATGTGACCTTGATTTAAAAAAATTTTCCAACTCAAATATGAGCATAAGTTTCAGATTGTTATCTTTCCTAATGGTGGCAAGTGTTTTCTTTTATGCAATTTTTAAACGATATTAGCATGTGTTTCTGTCAAGGGCAAACTCGAATTCGGAATGAACAGTTTAACAGCTAATTCAGCGCGGTTTCGACAATAATGGGAAATTAATGATAGCGTTTTTACTGTTAGGAAAAAAAAAAAGGTTGCAGTCTTAAACAATTTTAAAATAGAAAAAGGGGATTGGTTTCTAATTATCTAAAAATTTATTTTAAAAATCTAAATTATAGTGGCTTGTTAAACAAAATGATTAAATTTATTATCATCCGATAAATTAATGGTTATGAAAGATTTTATTCTGATTAGGGAAAGTTGAGTAGTAATGTTGCTAATCATGTTTTCAACTTGTTATTTTCTTTTCGCATGGATGTAGTAATAATATAAAGTTGTCAAAATTATCAGCTTGGTTCAACAAGATAACAGTTTTTATGTGAGAATAGATTAGCATATTATTAGTGTTGTTGTTGCTATTGTAAATCGATGGACATCTTGCACCGCTTACGACAATCCACCAACTGGTGATAAGGAGGACTTTTCTGGGAGGACTTTTAAGGGTAACATTAGCATTTGAATTTGATATATTTTTTAACAATTTGCATTTTGAATATCCTGTAAGAGGAAACCCAGAAAACTCCCACCAGGTAGTCTGTATGTCGATGAGACACTCATTAAACAGTTTTGTCAGTAGTGTTTAAAGCCTGTCTTGATAGCTAGAACCAGAGACTATTGCATATTGTCCAAACTTGAGTTCTGCTCGTTAGACTTACCACTGAGAAACAAATCAGGCATTTCTCTTTTTGTAAATCACTCTTTTCCTTCAAATATAAAATGAAGTTTTATTTGCTACCTAGTAATTACGTGGCTTAGTGGCTTACGTGGTTTTCCAGGTTTCTTCTAGGTTTAGTAAAAAAAAATTTATTCTTTTATGTATCTTAATCTAAAGACGTAGATAGATTAAAATAATAGATAAAGATGCTAACTAGGGATGACTTTCAATCGCCTAACGGCTTTGTGGTAGACGCTGTTTTAAAAAACGCGGAGGACTGTGATGTTTAGCATCTTGCTTGGATAGTCGGACTACCTGGTAGGAGTTTTCTGAGTTTTCTCCCATGCGATACTCAAATGCGGGGTAGATCCCCCTAAACGTTCTCCCGAAGCGTTTTTCCCGCAACCTAAAAAAGAAAAAAAAATTGAAATTCGCTAAGCCCCAGGAATTTTAAATTGAAAATTGGTCTTACTTTTTGGACACAGTAGTAAGCATATCTATTGAGATATCAAAATTTACCTCATATCTGACATCAATGTGGCGAATAATGGCAGATCAAAGTGCCTGATAATTAAAAAAAGGCAATTGTGACTTTAATTAAAAGAAGTAATAGAATAAATAAATAAAATTATCTAATAAAAAAATATTTTATTTTACATTATTAAATTATTATAAATGTGAAACAAGTATTCAATCACCTTAGTCTCTGATTAAATCGTAGTTTTTTCTTATAGGAGAATTAATTGCCTTACCGAATTCACTATTAAATATTCATTTTCAATTTTATTCATTCATATTCTGTAAGTACTTCTTTTTTAATGAAAAGAAACCTCAAAATAAAATGGGATTTCATTACGAAACAGTGACGGTAATGCATCTAAATTATGCAAAGTTTCCGAGCAAGACGAAACGAGAATAAAACTGAATTTCAAAATCTAGGAAATCAAATAAAGAGGATAGTAACCTTAGCGGACAATAGAATAAAATAAAAATAAAAAGAATCTCCAAATTAAGTTCAATTTCAGAGAAACAATTGAATTATTCTTTAAAAATTTATTCAATGTAGCTAAATAAGCATGACAATTGTGTATAATATTATTATTTTAAAGCCTTCGGGTTAGAACCACCTCCTGGATACTTCCGGTTTCCGTAGTTAGGATGCTCGACTCAAACTGAACTGAAGTAAACTGAAAATTCATATGCCTATACCATGAATCTGCACGATAAACCAGTGATCAGGAAAAGTATCCTTGGGGTTAGAGAGAAGGGCCTAAAACTCTTAGGGATGCATCGGACTCTTGGAGGATACCATTCTTGGAAGTAATTGTACTTTTGGAGGTGCATTGTAGTTTTGGAGGATGATACTCTTGGCGTGCATTATACTCTAGGAAGATGCCACTCTTGGAGGTGACTGTATTCTTTGAGGATGCCACTCTTGGGGAAGGGGGGGGACATCGTACTCTTGGAGGATTCTACTCTAAGGGGTACATGCACTTTCAAAGGATGCCCCCCCTTTGGGGTGCATTGTACTCTTGGAAGATGCCACTCTTGGGGATACATGTACTCTTATAGGATGCCACCCTTCCGGGTACATTATACTCTTGGAGGATGCCATTCTTTGGGGCATTGCATTCTTGGAGGACGTTGCATATGTAGGTGCATTGTACTTTTGGAGAATGCCACTCTTGCTGATACATTGTGCTTTTGGAGGATGCTACTCTTGATGGTGTTTGGAGAGGCCACTTTTGGAGATGCATTGGAGATACAACTCAGATGTTTAATCAAAACAATGAATCTGCTAAGAATCTGCCTTTCTAGTGGCGAATAACTTGAATGTGGTGGCAAAATGTGAATGCAGTGTTGCACCTTCCTCCGGAATCCACTCTGTTTAATAATGAACCTGCTACGCATCTGCCCTTCTAGTAGTGAATAACCAAAGATCAAAAATTTCCAATGATTGCAAAATGTGAATGTAGTGTAGCACTTTCTTCGGAAATATATTCAAGGTAACAATGAATCTTCCCTTCTAATGGTGAATAACCACAGGTCAAAAGTTTCCAATGGCGGCAAAATGTGAATGCACATGTAAAAATGTAAATGTAATATGTAGCACCTTCTTCAGGAATGTATTCAAGGTAATGAATCTTCCCTTCTAGTGGTGAATAACCACAGGCCAAAAGTTTCCAATGGTGGCAAAATGTAAATGCAGTGTAGCACCTTCTTCAGGAATGTATCCTGGGTGACGATGAATTTGCCTTTCTAGTGGCGAATAGCCGCAGTTGAAAAGTGCCCAACATTGTAAAATACCATCATAAGGACTAACATGATAAATCTTTTAAAATCAAATACAAAAAAAAAAAATAGAATTTTGCCTCTATTAAATTTCAATAAATTCCTTTTAAATAAACCTTTTAAAAAAGGGTTTGATTATTTTTGTTATTGAAAATAATATAAACACTACTATTTAAGCTCTACTATCGGAGCTTTTTAATATTATTTTTAGAAAACAGCCTATTTAAAGAAAGAAACATTAAAATTATACCATTTCTAAAAGTTGAAAAAACGTTAGAATGGCACCATACCGAGTTCATTAACACGGAAGTTAGTTTATTTACTTAAGTGGTGTTTAGTTTCGTTTATTGATTAACACATAGTTAAGTAAATTCTCCATAAAATTATTTATGACCCATCTCCAACAACAAAGACTTCATATTGGTTTTGATTTGGAAAAACGGGCTTGGTGAATAACCTAACTCTAAGATACTTATTACAGTACTTAAGGTTAATCACACAGATCATTGGTACAACTTGTACGTGAATAGATGGTTAACATCTGATACCAGTGGGTGCAGCCATAACACAATGGCATTTACTAAGTAAACGACATACTTAGAACATAAAGTTATTTTATGTTACTTTTATGGCTTGCAGCGGCCCTGAATCTTAATATTTAAAAATAACATTTCTTTGGCATGGCTTCATCTCTTCGGATGCTCTCATTTAGTCTTTTGATGTGTCTCTGTTAAAGATTTTACTTGCGGCATGATTTGCTTTCTAACAAAAATTTGTGGAGTCAGTACATTTGTTTCTGCGTTTTATGCCATGTTGTTGGTTTTTTTTAAATATGCTCCAATTCTTTTGATTAAAAGATATGATAAATCTTATAGTTACACACAAAGATATATCTTGTAGTTAGACACAAATATATATCTTGTAGTTAGACACAAAGATAAATCTTATAGTTAACAATAATGAGAATAAAAATTGAATTCACTCTAAGAAACGTTTTTTAAGGTGACGGCATTTTATCCCTAAAAACCATACAAGATAATCTAATTTTACACAAAAGTAAATTTGTATGATTTATCAATTTCTCTGAATTTATTTCTTTGCAGGATGTTTCTTAAGCAAGTATCGAATTTTTATACCAATGATAGTCATAATATAAAAAAAAAGTTTTAGTAGATGAATTCATATGTTTATATTTGCCATTTACATTTAATTTTCAGTTGTTAACTAAAGCTGCACAATGGATTGTTGACAAAAGATTCCGTTCAAGATCTGTAGAAGCAATCAATTGTACCTTTACAGGGAAATTCAATCAGTTTATACAGCCTTGAACAATAGTATGATGTACCTTTTAAGAACATCAAAATATAAATTTGTTTTGAAAAGTCCTAACTTTAAAATAATATTAAAAATAAAAAATTATTTCCATTATTTTTCTCTACATTTGTTATATCTTCATTCGATACATATCAAAAAATTAATAAAGACTTTGAATTATTTTTTGAATAAATAAATATATAGACTTAAAGTTTCTAAAAGTCCTAGCTTGAAAATGGTCAACCCCCATGTTAAGTTTATTGCTCTACAATCATTTATGTGCAAATTTTAGTACAAACTTATGTGCAAACTAATTAGACTAGGACGTACAGTTTAACGTGAATTCCGAACCGGAAACAAAACATCCATGCCACCTCCAAAATTTGAACCTGAAGCCTGTGTTACCACAGGCTAGAGCCAATGGCCTGTGTTGCCACAGGATGGCCAATCGGCCATCAGGCCGTCTTATTGTTGTTAATAAATTATTTGTAAATACAGACTAGATCAAAAGCATGAGGAACCCTTTTAAAATGCTTTTTTTTTAATTATTCTAAAATAAAATTTTATAATCTTCTACAGAAGAAACAAATATAAACCCTTTCCTGTAAAAAATTTTCAAATTAATTTTTTATATTTGTACGAAATTTACTACAATTTTTTTTGTTTATTTGTTCTAGTCTGCTTTACAAAAATAACTCCATTTCAAGCAAAATACAACTGTATCGATTATGAGTGAGACAACTTTATCGATTATATTCTTTTTGATCGATTCTTTATCGTGGTTTCTAAAACATGACAGAAATTGAAGCTTCTCTTTAGAAAACATCACGATTTTGAGAAATTAGTATTTATTTAAAAGTTTTTGTGTTTTATTTATTTATTTTCTTTTGGCAAGTAATGCAATATCTCAGATTAAAACTGCCAAAAGCTTGAAATGTTTATTCAGGGATGTTATATATTATACATTGGAACGTTTTCAGACAGTCAAATTCGCACATGCATAGAAAGAGGATTGGATTGAAAAAAAAAGATAACTTCAGAATATAAACACCATTATTTTATTCTATAAATCTAAGTAAAAGCTGGCTACTGAATTATTTAAAGAATCTGGATACACCCAAGAATTCAAAAGCAATTAGAAGGGATTGCTGGCAAAAAGTTGGTCTACAACACTAAAAAAAAAACTTAGCACTCTGTGACAAAAAGAAAAAACTTTAAAACTTTATGTTTACAATAGATTGCCACCCACAATCACTTTAATGTGAAAGATTGAGTGAAAGATTTTTTCTGATAAATCAAGTTTTCAGGTAAGTGTCTCAAATTTATTTCACGGAACATTAAGTTTTCCATTTCCAGAAAAACATAACATTAAACCAGACATTTACTGTGTACTCCATCAAATTTCATTTTCTTATACATTTATAATTTTATCCCTTTATTTATAAGTCTAGAATAGCTCTTAAAGTTGGGCCTGTAACTTAGGTTTTTAACTTTATTCAAATTTATTTCATGTTTAGATTTCTAATTCATTTAAAATCACTTCGCTGATGGTTAATCTGTAAATATTTAAATTTATATGATGTTCAGATGTCCAATTCATTTAAAATTACTTCGCTGATGGTTAATCTGTAAATATTTAATTTTTTTCAGATTGATTTGATGTTCAGATTTCTAATTAACCATCAGCGAAGTGATTTAAATGAGTCTGTAAATATTTACCTTGATTCAAATTTTTTCGATGTTCAGATTTCTAATTCATTTAAAATCACTTCGCTCATGTTTGATCTGTAAATATTTACCTTGATTCAAATTTATTCCATGTTCAGATTTCTAATTCATTTAAAACCACTTCGCTGATGGTTAATCTGTAAATATTTAACTTGATTTTAAATAAATCTGTGATTTATAAACATATCAAACTCTTTAAAAATATGAATAAGTCAATGAATGGATTCAATAATAGAATTAATCAATTCCTCTTCCCAATATTTGTAGAACTAGTAATTAATGGATTTAAATATGATATGTAATGCAAGAAATGCTTTTAATTCTTTTAGGCTGCTCCTTTAAAATATCAGCTCCTTTCAGATAGTTCCTTTTTCCCAATCCTAAAAGTAACTAGGACAGTCAAATCACACTATAGAAGGACATTCATTCAATAACTGGACAAGAAAAAGAATTGCCATTGACAATTGCTCTGTCAGAAGGGTGACCACCATTCAGTGACCCTAATTTGCACAAATTTGTTAATTTTACTCCAGCCTTCACTTAGAAGTTCTTTTGATTCAGAGAGGCGATAGAAGTTTTTCTTCTGGTTCATGCTCAATCAAATCTCATTTCTGTCAGACTGACCTCATTTTAGATTCTATGCGGACGTAATAATCCGCGTTACCAGTTAACTTGATCAGTTTTCTTTCTCGCGTATTCATGCATAAATGCATTCACTGACTGGTATTTTTCTTGTCCCATACGATCCCTTCCATCTTTTTAAAGAACAACGTATCCAAATTCGCCAGCTTCCTATTTGGAGAATTTAAACTCGGGGGTTTTAATCCAATCGTAATGCAAGGTTGCATGGAATTGTCCTCCAGCCACCATATGCAAATAGTTATTCAAATAGAATAGTTGATGGATGGACTTTTAACTTAATTTCATTCTCAGCTAGTTGTAAAGAATGAGGTTGGATTAAATTTCCTGAAAGCTTCGAATTATGTGCAATTTCTGACTGAGTTACAATGTTTTAAAGCGCCACGAACAAGCATATCATTGTATATCATTTGGGAAATTTATTAATAAAAACAACTGAATTGAAGTTAAGGCTGAAACCATTCTACAAAGTTTGATCACCCGCACATAATAAATAAATAGGCTTCAGTTCAAATAATTTATTTTTCGTGATGCTGTCTAAAATAATGTTGAGCATACAAAGGTTATTCAAATTCTGTTTTGATCAAAGGGATCAAAAGTATCTGTCCATAGGTACGGTAGATAAGATCTCAAAGAAATTGATATATCTGAGTCAATAAAATGGATTGATTCTTCAATTTACAATCAGTATTATTAATACTATACAGAGACATTGCCGATGTAGACAGTAGATACGAATATAATTAGAATGTTCAATTATTACAGATTTACGAACTCTGAAGAGTTCGTAAAACTGCAACTATTGAACATTTCTGATTACTTGATTCATTTCAACTCTGAAGCGTTTCACATTAGCATAGTGAAGCAACCACAACTCAAGTAGCGTCAACACCTGACTCGTGGCCTAGTGGTAACATGCGCAGCTACCGTAAAAGAGGATTCGGGTTTAAATCCGATCCATTTCAATCACTGCTTTCATAAGCGAAGAGTCTAGGGAGCAATCGTAATTGCTGTTTCTTATCCCACTTGGTAGACATCTATACCATGCCCACGAACCCGTATGGACTCATGATTGAAGGGAAAAGGGGGCAGCTTCTGTTATTATGGAGCACCCGTAGGTAGAAGTCTGACTTGGCTTCTTGTGTAAGCTTCTCGCGCTTCCAACCAGACTAACTGGTGAAAGTTTCTTAAAATGCGACGCATAGTATTAGTGACATTGAGTAACATTTACCTACCTAAGTCCAATACGACACGCAAATACAGGGGCAGTTACTCTTAAAAGCCCTCTACTTAAAGGTTACTCTAAAAAGATCCTATGCGGTACAAGAAAATAATAATTTTCTAACTGATTCCACTTTGGTAAAGCATAAATACATTCATAAAATTCATTATCTTTGCTGAAGTTCTTTGTATTGAAGAAAAGAAAACCGTCTTAAAGTATTTATTGAAAAATATTTTGCTGTATGAAAAACAAAGGTTTCTTAATTTTATATATATTATGTTCGTATTATACGCTAAAAACATAAAATGTTAAGAGGGACATTATACACAGCTGCATACAATCTGTGAATATTTTTTAAGTTTCGTAAAAATCAGTTCTACAACTTCAGTGCAGACACTTAAAAATATTTTTTACCAAGAAACAAAATTGACAATTTATTTTTCTATCACAATCTTCTAAGCATAAAGAAAGAAACTTAACAGTTGTAGACGATGGTAAGGAGTCGGGCTTTCACAAAAGTAGACAAAATTCGACTTGCGTCATATATCAATGTGTGCTAATTGATGAAAAAGACCTCGAATGAATAGATCTAGATTAATAGTAAATTGTGGTATTAATCAAGATATCCAGCTTTCTGTTAAATATGAAGAATATTAAATCATCGGAAAAATATCGTCTATTTTGTTTTCAAGTTAGTTCTTAAACGCATATCTTTCTGTTGTAAAATAAGAACTTCATTTGTGTATGACTTTTCAAAGAACAAGCACCAATTACCTGTGGGATTATACGCCACTGCAGATTATACAAGATCTTTTATTTTTTAGATTGAAAGTTAAGCCTGCAGACTATACGGTACTGCAGAATATAGGCAAGGAGCTACGGTACATTTGCACATTTTCTGAAATATATATTTTAAAGGAATATACCCCGCACCCATCTACACAACTGAATTAAAGTTTAATTCTTTTGAACAGCAAATATTTTTTTTTTTTTACATTTTTTGCAAATAACTTTTTTTTCATGGTTCAATTTAATTATGTTTTAAGTTAGCGTAATAAAATATATAAATATGTCAAACGAATACTTATGAAACTGCAACCCTTTGCTATTTTGTGAGAGACAAAAACGTGCTTCAAGAAATTTTCAGAAATAAATGAAAAGTACTGCGTACATTAAAGGTTTATTGAGAAACTTCAGCCAATAAGCAAATACCAAACTGTTAAAAAGTTAGATTTAATCTGATTTTTAGACAGGCTGTTCTTAAAATTGCCATGTTCAAGGTCATTTTAAAGACTTCCAACAACAAAACCATAGAGAGTGGTAATGAATCATGAGAAACACAGCGAAGAAGTGGCCTGACTCGAATCAAGCACCTTCCAAAAGCCATCGAAAGGTTCGTAGAGTTTCATTGCGTGGGGGGTGTCTGACGGGTCAGGCAGAACAAAAATAGAAACGTAAACTTCACCATGTCATCCTTAGTGAGGATTTCAAGTTCATGGTGTTTTTTTTAAAGACTCTTAACTGTAAAAGAGTTTATTTTTAAAATATATTTAAATTTCCTAATTTAACCTTAAAATTTCGGAAGGATTAAGTGCATTTTAAATTTTATTTACTTTTTGTGATTATTTAAAATTTTATTTATTTACTTTTGTGATTATTTAAAATTTTATTTATTTTTTGTGATTTTTTAAAATTTTATTTAATTTTTTGTGATTTTTTAAAATTTTATTTATTTATTTTTTGTCATCATTTGATGAATTTTATTTATTTATTGTTTTTTCTTTTCTTTACCTATATATATAATTACTTTTTAATTCCAACTCCAAAGAATAAATCTATTTTCACAAATTTACAAAAAAATATCGGCTCTGTGCTTTTAATCGGGCATCTACCTTCTTTTGTATATTTTATTCATTGAAATCTCAAATCTTAAAAGACGAATTTAAATCGTTTATTAAATTTTCTAGATCAAATTATTATTAAATATTTTAAAAGACTGGCAGAGTTTTTATATCGCTTAGTTTCACTTTCTAGATTTCTTTCTTTCTACGTGCATGAAACTCCAACCAGGAAAGCATTTCATCAAGCAAGGGCTTGACATTCGCAATAACTATTTATTTATACAATGAATGTAGAAAGTATTAGCAGCCCTGTATTTGTATTTAAAAACTACCTAAAATTTCAATCTTTGAAGTAAAACTTTTAAAAAACTTATGTACATTCATTTATTTTTTTTATTTTATATATAATTTTAATTAAAATAAATGAATCCTTCAATTATTTATGAAAGAAAAATCACATTATCTAACAGTAAGAAATATAGGTATAGTCAAAAAAATTTTATAAATTCGTAATTGAATATCTTTTGGGTTTGTGTAATAGCTTTCAGTCTTCGTGGAACGGATTTGACCATTTTTGAAGTAATTGAATTCGAAATAGAATTCGATTCATTTTGAAGAGCAATTTTTAGATAACCTTTTCTAGAAGTGGATAGTGGATTTTAATTTTGTTTTAGTATCTAAAACATTCTCCAACTGATCATTTGGGTTGGATATCCAGCTTTGGGAGGAGATTGAAGAAATTTTGGCCTGCTGTATAACACACAAATACTTATATTTAACGCTGTGTTAAGAATCATTATCATGTTTATAAGCGCAATGATGATTGAGCCCCATTATTGCTGCACTTGATTGAATATTTTCTATAATAGATCAATTTATATATTATGATTCATGATCTTATTACAATGAGCAGTCTGATGGCCAGGGGGTTAGAGCTCTGGCCTTTGGCACCACAGGCTTCATATTCGGTGACATGGAGGTTTGTTAGTGGTTTTCAATTCCCTTTAAACTGTAGGTCCTGGTCTAATTATCTCTTGTGTGCAAAAAAAGTCAATAGGACAACAAACCAATTTTATCGATAATGGCCAAATTTTTGACACTAGAGGCCCACATACATTCCTAAACAAGTGCAGAATCTCTTCCATTCAATTTTGGAAATTCAGTTTTGGAAAAAGATTCTTTGGATGTATTTCGTTTTCTCCATCAGAGAAGAGAAGTTTTACGACGATAGAACAAAAGTATTCTTTTTTTCGTAGAATGAAATCCCTTATAATATTTTGTATCTCATTCCTTCCTTTTTTCAATTCCTTCTATTAGCTCACACTCTCCCTATATATATCTTGTTCAAATTTTCAATCGTTCATAAAATACTTTTTATTCATCCACTCAAGTTCAAATACATTTTTTTAAACTGGTAGTGGATGACACTGGATGTTAATACAGTTTTTTTTTTCAAATATTAATTCATTAATTAAATTTAATTAATTAATTTTAGTTTTTTTTTAGATTTAAGTTGCTTATATCTACCAATAGATGACGCCAGATAAAGTTAAAAAATGAATGAAAATTATTTATAAAGGACTTTCTGCAATAGAGTGAAAAAAAAGTAGGAATTGACTTTAAAAAAAAAAAATTATATTACTTGTTTCTATTATTATCACCAATATTATTTCTCTATTTGTTTTTTCCACAATTACCTTAATCCATCAGATCCAAAATTATTGAATTAATTAATTGTAATTATTAAAATTATTGATTTAAAATTGTCTCTCATCAGAGAAAATAAGTTTTTGTCCGAAATTCATAATCATGTTATAGCTCTTTGCAACAGCTTAACGTAGTTTACAAGTCTTATCAGTCAGGAAGTATTTTTCGTGGAAACAAGTTTCTGTGAATGTATTTCTTATTCTACCTGTTGATACATGTACTCCAGAGTTTTGAAGTTGAACGGAAATTTTAGGAGTTTTAAATCGAATTGTTTTCAACTGACAATGAATCGATAATTTTAAATACTGAGAAGAGATGGTCGATCGATATGTGTTTGGTTAGGTAGCGTTGAAAAAGTATTGAATCTTTTAGTTCTTGAACGTATGGTAGAACGAGTTCTACCAACTATAATATTGTTGACTGTTTTACCTTCTGTATAGAATTGTAAAATTTGTTTTCTTTTTAAAAGAGAAGTCTTCAAAAGTTTTCACTGCATTTTTAAGAGTTACACTTCAGAAACACGTATTTCATATTAAATTTTTATTTCAGCATATCTACTGGAAAGGGTCTAATGTGACAGGCTTTCATTTCTAATAAGCTCAAAAATTAAGATAAAAATTTGACATTTATGCCCGATACCTTCTTAATCTTTTAAAATTCGTTCATGTTTAGATATTTTTTTTTAATTTTTAAATCTTTTCTTAATTATTTTAAGATTCCAAGTTCAAACAATTTTTATTAATTGTTTGTCTATAAAAACAATAAATAGGTGCTTTGCGTTATAAATCGGCACTGTACGAATGCTTTATACACTCACAGTATATATAATGTACTGTGTTGGCAAAAAAGTAATTTCGTTTTTCACCATTTAAGTATCTTGTAAAAACCGAAAGTACTTTCTTGTCAACCCTATATGTATACATTCCATATGTATTTTGAAAAAGAAAAACTTGAAACCTTTGTTATAGTAAATTACATATACTGATAACAGATTTTAGTTCTGGATAATAAATTAATTTATGTAACTCTAAATTCTCTTAATTACAATTACTAATTATTAATAATAGTTTTGTTACTCATTAAATGAAAAAATTATATCAAGCTACAGACAAACAACACCAACAAACTTCTAATTTATATAAAACAATTGTTATTTTCAAATTCCGCGCATTTTCAGCTGAGGGGCAACGGACGTACCTGTTACGGAGTTCCTAGGTGGTTTTAAGAACCACAATACCTCCACATCTTAAATTAGTTAGAAAATTTGCATAAAATGTAATTGCTTAAATTATAGTTCAGCTGAGATTATTCGCCACTAGAATGGTAGATCTGTAGCATACTCAACGATCCCCATGGTGCTCCACTGGGGAAAGTCCTGTTAAATAATATCCCAATTTTGTCACTGTAATATTGATCAAAGTATACCCATAGGGTGCCATCGAGTGGGTTTGTATCCACCTTTTCAACCAAACGAAAGGACCACAGATTTATGGTGCCCATCCTTGGCCCGACTCATGACCCAGTGGCAACGTGTGTAGGAGAGCCGAGATTCAAATCCGGGGGCGGAAAAATTTTATCAATCATTCCTAAAGTCTCAAAAAAAATTCTATATAGAGAAGAAATTACGGTCATAATCCATTCTTAAATATTGACTATATGGTAGAACGAGGTCTGCCAATTAAAATATATTTTTTTTTCTCCAATGCAGCTGGCAAACAGACATGGACGTCTTGGATGCCTTAAGGCAAGCGCTGCACAGACGTTACTCACTTTGCATTACCCAGGGGGTGCGTGTAACTTGAAGATAAGCCACGGACGCGGAGTAACAATGCCCCCGCAACGCTCTACGATCCTATTAGGACCGGGACCTACGGTTTAAAGTGTATTCCGAACCACTACAAACATCCATGGCACCGCCGAGACTCTAATCCGAAACCTGTGATACCGAGAGCCAGCCACTCGGCCATTCAGGCCCTACCAATTAAACTATTGTTAATATTTTTTATCTTCTACATGGAACTGTAAAATTTGCTTCTTTTGGAAAGGGAATTCTTCGAACGTTTTCACCCCATTTAAATTCAGAAACATTAAAACATTAAATTATAGTATAAGCATTAAAATATTCAGAAACATAATTATTTTTGTGTTGTATACTTCTTGTTTCACTTGCGCTTATGTTAATTAGTAGTAGTACAGTGTTAGTTAGATAGTAGACGTAGCGTTACTATAATTAGTAGTAATATAGCATATAATGTAGTGTATTTTTCTTTTCTGTATTATATTTCATTGCGCTCGTGTATTTCTGTAATTTTAAAGGGTTTCATTTTATTTTATTACCAGGTGGGCTGTTCGTAGGCTTCGTCGTCAAAAGTTCGTAGGCTATCATAGAAAAATTCTTTTTTTTTTTTATAGAATTTGATTTTATTATTCAATATAGTTGCCTTCGAGTTCGATACAACGATTATAGCGGTCATACAATTTTTCGATACCATTTTTATAGTACGATTTGTCTTTAGCCTCAAAATAGGCTTCAGTTTCGGCGATTACCTCTTCATCGGCGCGAAATTTCTGTCCAGCGAGCATCCTTTTGAGGTCTGAGAACAGGAAAAAGTCGCTGGGGGCCAGATCTGGAGAATACGGTGGTTGCGGAAGCAATTCGAAGCCCAATTCATGCCATCGTTTTCATTTATTTGTGGCACGGTGCATAGTCTTGATGAAACAGCACTTTCTTCTTCTTCAAAATGAGGCCGTTTTTCCGCGATTTCGTCTTTCACACGCTCCAATAACGCTACGTAATAGTCGCTGTTTATGGTTTTTCCCTTTTTAAGATAGTCAATGAGTATTATACCATGCGTATCCCAAAATATTGATACCATAACCTTGCCAGCCGACTTTTGCCTCTTTCCACGCTTTGGAGTCGGTTCATCACGTGCAGTCCACTCGGCTGACTGTCGATTGAACTCCAGTGTGAAATGATGGAGCCATGTTTCATCCATTGTCATATATCGACGCAAAAATTCGGGTTTATTACGATTGAACAGCTCCAAACACTGCTTAGAATCATCAATTCGTTGTTGTTTTGGGTCGATTGTGAGTTCGCGCGGCACCCACTTTCAACAGAGCTTTCGCATATCCACATGTTCATTCACGATATGTCCAACACGTTCCTTTGATATCTTTAGGGTCTCAGCTATCTCAATCAATTTCACTTTACGGTTATCAGAAATTATTTTGTGGACTTTTTTGATGTTTTCGTCGGTAACAGCCTCTTTGGGGCGTCCATTGCGTGCATCGTCCTCGGTTCTCATTTCACCTAGTTTAAATTTAGCAAACCACTTCTCTACTGTTGATTCTCCTGGTGCAAAGTCCGAATAATGTTTATCAAGCCAAGCCTTGGCTTCAATAGTATTTTTTTCACCAAAAAGCAATGCTTTATTAACACACGAAATTCCTTTTTATCCATTTTTTCAAACTAACAAAAAGTTTTCAGCCCACCTGTTATTTTACATCCGCAACTTTTTAACTGGTAAGGGGCTACATATGGACACAGGGGTACGGTGTTTCGTAAAGTAACTGCTTTCAGAAACGAAGAGATTTGATAACGAATAACGAGACTCGATAATTATTTATGTAAAATGTCTCGCATTGATAGTCAGGCAGACGGAATTTTGAGATTTTCTGCGGAATGAAAGGCAAATATGGAGCTGTTACCCCTAAAAGTCCTATAAGAAGGCATCCTAAAGGAATCCTTTATCCATTTTAATATCCAAGGTATCCTTTGTCCTCCCGCTGATGGGTATAAGCGGTTTGGGCATAAAATATACATAAGTGGTACGTGAGGACCACCGATGTTAAAACAAAATACCGATATACCAATACTTTCGATAGGGCATTGCATGTCGGGTTTTGAACCTAACATCCTTAATTCAAAAGCACAACGTGCCATCGAGTAGCTTTAGCGTCATTTTTTATAAAACAAGGAAATATTTGTTCAGATCATTCGTACTTTGATCGCAATCGTTCCTGGTCTTTAAGAAATTAAAAATGTTTCATACATATTTTCACCAGTTAAAAAACAATAAATGCGCATAATATATCAGATAATAGTTCTTACATTTTTTTCATAATTCATTAATTAGAATAAACTTTATATTCTAACATATTTTTAATTCTATACTATGATCTAATTTTAAAACTGATGGTATCGCAAAATATTTCTGCTTTGATATGTGTGTTACGTTAATTTTTGTTTTGAATGTGCATATGCATTTGAATCGAATTCTTCATATTGAACCCATTCAGCAATTGATATATTATCCAATATACAATATCGAATATTATCCACGTTATAGTAAATTCTTCCTACTTGTATCACTATGTCAAACATACAAAC
>BPLQ01004489.1:0-188499 GCA_021605075.1 Caerostris darwini
AAAAAAAAGACTTGAAGACATAAAATAAAAGAAGATATAAAAAACATAAAAATTAAAATCATATTTTTTTAAAAATTCAGGCCTACGTAGAGATATAATGCAAAGGAGAAAACTGTTTCATTTTATTAATAAATATAACATTCAACCTTTTTATATGGAATAGGACAAATTTTATTATTTTAGTATATAAATCTTTTGTTTTGAAACAAAAAGATTTAGTATGAAAGATTTAGTTTTTCTAATATTGGATTAGCAAGAAAGTTATTTTAGTTTTTACTCAGTTAAAAATTGATAAAACCGAAGCATTTTTTGCCGATCCAATAGAATATATGAAGCAATCAGCAAACAATCTTACAAAGTTTTGACACTTTTAAATTTTCAAAAATCTTGGTTTTTTTTTTTTTTCCGTATGCAAAAATTAATGATGACAATGGACGCACCTGTTGAGTGCCTATGTAAAATTAATTGCGTAAAAAACCCCCATTTGAGAAAATATAAGAAATAAGGGTACTTACGTATGAATTTGGTACCTTTGGCGACAGGTTTGGCGTTTTTAAGTGTCGCCGCCAATAGCCACAGATTTGGCGGTTTTGCGCCAATATAACGGCTGCAGATTTGCTGACTTTCACGCCATTTCCTAGTGCTACGAAAATGCGTATTTGGATTTGCCAGAAACAGAACAAGATGCAATTTTTATTTTTTCAGGAGCGAAATATTTTACCAAATGAAAAAAAGAGACTGTTTTGAATCCATGTTAAATTCTATATCGGCCTGTTTTCCACTGAAACCCGTTCGACTACTTTGTGTTTAAATGAAGTGTTTTGACTAATTTGTGTTTAAATACAGTGTTTTGAATTTTGGGTTTAAATGAAGTGTTTTATATATTTTTTATTATTTGAATAAAATATTTTGAAAGCGTTTTTTTTTAAATGAAGTGCTTCATATATATTTTATTATTTGGAACAAAATTTTAAAAGTGTAGATTGGCGCCACTTAAAAACCGCCAAATCTGTAGCTGCGGTTGGCGTTTGCACTTTATTGGCGCAACTGTCGCCAAGGTACCGTTAATACGTAAGTACCAGAATAAGTTATTAGTGCTGCTGTAGAACTCTTAAATTAGTAATAAATTAAAATTTATTAGAATCTAACTTTTAAGTGAGGAGTGCAGTTACTCTAGGAGGAATGAAAAAGTATAAGCGGCATCACTCATAAAAGAAGAGAAAAGGACCACCCCAAGTGCAGTCCATTGTTAGGCGGTACTAAATTAATTAAAAATAAGCCTCAAACGTATTGAAAATGAAAGAAAATTTAAAATTTTTGATTCCAGAGGACATGTTAGATGGTACACATATGTAATTTGATGTAGAAGAGAAAGAGATCTTGATCTCTGATTGACGGAACACAATTGGAACAATAGAACATGGAGGTGGATTCTTCTTATGTGGCGGTGCATGTAAGCGTCAAGACTAGGTAATTTGGTATATAATGATTCATGCTCTTTATTTAAATATTTTAAAAAGGGACTTAAAATTATCAGGCTAAAATTAGAGCATTGCAAACAACTTTTTCTTTTTTATCAAGTTAATGATCCTAAGCACATGGCTCTCAACATTCGCTTTTGATGTCTCTATAATTGCCCACAAATTCTGAAAACACCATCTCAGTTACCGCATTTAAACACATCAGAAAATTGGAGGTTAGAGTATGAAGACATTGACTTTGAAACTAAGATTAAATTAAAAAGAATAAAGATCGAAAAAAATGGAGAAACATTAATTCAGAAATTACAGTTATAGATTATATGCCTATCTGAATTCTATGCCCAGATATTTAAAAACTGTTGTGGATACTACAGGATGCTTTACTATTTGTCCGAAATATTAGATTGTTTACAAGTATGTAGAGATTTTCTCTACATACTAGTAAAACCTTAGAAAAGTTTTGTGAACTAAGACTTTTCTAAGGTAACTTTTTAATTCTTGATTTAAAAAGAAATTTTTACCATGTTCTTAAAATATTTAATGTAGTTTATCTAAAAATTAGTTATAAATAATATTTTAAAAATCATCATACTGAAATAATAATTTTTATTACTGGATTGATCAGTATTTCATTGAAATTCGTTAGTGTTAGAAGTCACTAGTTAAAAAACAAGTAATATAAAAAAAAATTTAAAGTCAATTCCTACTTTTTTTTCATTATATTGCAGAAAGTCTTTTATAAGTAATTTTCATTCATTTTTTTTTACGTTTCTCTAGCGGCATATATGGGTAGATATATGCAACTTAAATCTAAAAAAAAACTAAAATTAATTACTAAATTAATATTTTAAAAAACTGTATTAACATCAAGTGCCATCCACTACATGTTCAAAAAAAGTATTTGAACTTGAGTAGACGAATAAAAAGCATTTTATGAACGATTGAAAATTTGTACAAGATATATATAGGGAGAGTGTGAGCTAATAGAAGGAATTGAATAAGGTTCAGGCATTGTTTCAGGCTTTTAAGAATTTTTTATTTTGCAAACTATGTTTCTAAATTACATTGCATATCGAATTCAAAAAGTGGGGAATCGAACCCCGGTCTCCCGCGTGACAGGCGGGGATACTTACCACTATACTACCGAGGATAAGGACACTTGCCGAAACCCGGGATCGAACCAGGGACCTTTAGATCTTCAGTCTAACGCTCTCCCAACTGAGCTATTTCGGCACATTGATAAAGGATACTGAAATATATCAATCCCATATTTCCTTTTCTTATCTACGTCTTAAAATGAGAGTTGCTAAATTTTAATATACATATAATGTAATTCTATGAAATAATACAATAGAAAATAAACTTTATATCATTTGTAAAGTTTTTTCCCTATGATTAAAAAATTATTTTTTATTTTTTGCTGTGTATGTTTATATTTACCATTCTGCGAGGTTTTCTGTATATTCGTTATTCCGAGAAGGCTTATAAATAATCAATTTGTAGTACTAGATAAAATGAAAACTGCTTATGGTTTCATAATAAAATCGTTTCCGTGAAATACTTTTTTATTTTTATTCAAAGTAATGGAAAATGAGAATTATTAATATTGTAAGGAAAAAAAGAAAAAGAATTCGGGAAAAGAAAGAAAGAAAAAAAAAAAAAAAAAAAAAGACGGAGCATGTTTAAAAATTCATTGGAAAATACCAGGTTAGAATATTTAAATGTTATAAATCTAAAATTCCAATCAAACACATTTTTAAAACAATTTTTTTAATAAAAAAAATGTTCTAAATATTTTACATAACTGGGTTGTTTTTGTTATTTAAGATTTGTGCTTTAAATAATTTTTACATTGAATTTAATATTGGTTTAGATATTTAATAGCCGAAGTCAACATAATTAATCATGGAATTTACAATATTATCCATAAAATAATTTATAAGAATAATATTATTACTAATAATAATGTTAACAATAGTGTCACAATATTGTTAACTTCCATGAAAGTGTTAACTTTTTAAAAACTTTAACAGATGTACTTACATAAATAATTTGCAAATAAAAACCGCAGTTACAACTTTAGACATCTGTATTCTAATAAAACATAAACGATTTAAGTTGGTTGTAATGAAATATTGTTTGTTTCAAAAACTATAAATCCGACTCTGTTGCCAAGTTTTACTGTAGCACTTCAAATATCAAAAGTAAAAAAAATTGGAAATGCTTGTTTATAAATAATTTTACTCATAAAAAAAATACTTATTGATAAAATGGTTATTGTATTTGAATACATACAACAGTATCAACATTCATCAGTTTTATTTTATAACAGAAAATTCAAGAGGGAAATTAGTAAAAATAATTAAAGTAAATTAAAATATTTAAAAGCATGTCTAATTAATTAAATATGAATGCATAATTATATGTTATCGACCTGGTTTATTCAGAATAATTGCAATAAAATATAAGATTATTTAGAAAAATAAATGATTTTAATTAAATAATAAGTTAAGTATATCCATTAATAGGAAAGTTTATATTGGAAATGAAAAATTATAATAAATTGCTATAGTTACATTCTTATTATTAATTCTCGGCGAGTATGAATAAATGATATGAAATTAAATTAAAAGTAGTTGGCAATTTACAATCCAATCCCACTTAAAATAAGTAAAAATTATTAAACGTTTACGTTTTATTTGGAATCGTGCAATTTTTAAGATAACTACTTCGAGAAATAGAGGAAATATATAATTAAATACATAAATCCTGATTTCTATATATATATATATAATGTTTAAAAATTACATGTAAATAAATTGATGAATATTGTAAATAAATTAAGGTCAGTTACAAATTAAAAAGATGTTTTTGTTAAAAGAGTTATTTTTTGACGTTTACGTTTATGAATATCATTGCATATAATAAATGTTATATAATAAATAAATGAAACGGAATTCCTTCAAAAATTGAGAATTACACAAAATCGTTAAAAATACCTCTACAAAAAGATGGGTAAAATATTAAGTGCAGTGGCTCCTAAAAGTGTTCATGCATTTTAAAAATATGTAGAAAAATATCTGTAGTTTGGATTGGAATTTGAATATAAAGCTCAATATTTATATTTTTTCGTATCTCCATGTGATTCTGAATTAAATCGAAAATTAAATATTAATTCATTTTTTTTATAAAAATATAAATGCAACAAGGTACAGAAAAAACATATCCCAAAAGTGATCGTATACCAACACAATTTCGAATAAATTCATAAATTATCTGTCACTTTTATTTACAATTATTCTATTTTTATTTATTTATTTATTTTTATACTGTGGTGACATTTAAAATATCGTTTGGCTTGAATCTTTGCTTGTTTAACTTCGTTATATTCTATTTTTATTTAAAATGGCTTATAATCGAAACGAAAGATGAAAACAAAACAGCAAACATTATTCGAAAATTGATTATTTTTCATCATAGTAGAAGAAAACCATTTCGGAATATTACTAAATTGCTTTCTATGTGATGAAACACTTTACAGAAAGAAATCGGATCGAAAACAAGGTAGGAAAAAAATCATTCGGCAAATTTAACTAGCTTATACTTATAAAATTTGTGAAAAATTCACGTTTGATTGCTTTAAAATTTTTCACAGGATTTACTGAGAAAATTTTCTACTACAATTACACTTGAAATTGTTCGACGTGTGCCCATATCATCTAGATTATATAGGCGTTCTGACCGATGAAAATTTTTCATAAGTGCGAAAAATAAAAACCTTTTGGATTTTTTTACTTTGCAAAATCAATGATGGCAGTGGCCATGGAACGTACCAGTTACAGAATGACTATGTAAATTAATTTCGAAAAACTCCCTCATTTGAGAAAATAGAAGAATAAGTATTAGTTTTGCTGTAGAACTTTAGAAATTTATTCAATTTACTACTAACTTTTAAGTGAGAAGTGCAGTTACTCTGGAAAGAATAAAAAAGAATTAGCGACATCGCTCATAAAAGAAGAGAAAAGGATGCCCGAAGTATAGTTCATTATACGAGGTACTAAATTAATTAAAATTAAGAGTGAAACGTATTGAAACCATATCTTATTTGCAGATGAAATCAAATTTAACGTTTTTGATTCCAGAGGACTTATTAAATGGTAGACATGTGTAATTTAATGTAGAAGAGAAAAAGAACTTGATGCTTAGAACTTCGTTGGGGGCAATAAAGTAGGGAGGTCAATTGTCCTTATGTGGCGGTGCATCTCAGCTCTAGGTATTTTTGATATGTAGTGATGGCATAGTGATTTGAGTTCTTATTTAAATATTTTAAAAAGAAATTTAAATATATCAGCCTAAAATTTGAGCATTGGAAACAACTTTTTTTTTTTTTATCGATAATGATCATGGCTTTTGCCTTTCGCTTTTGGTGTTTCTATAATTAATTTCCCACAAATTCTGAAAATCCCACCTCAGTCGCCGGATTTAAACTCACCAGAATACATTCGGAGAAAATGAAAGTTTGAATATGAAGACACTGACTTTGAAACTAAAACTAAACTAAAAAGAATAATGATCGAGTAATGGAGGAACATTGATGCAGAAATTTCAAAAATAAATTCTATGCCCAGATATTTAAAAACTGTTGTGGATACCACAGGATGCCTTAATGCCTTACTATTTGACCTGAAATATTACATTGTTTAGAATATGCAGAGATTTTCTCTAAGTGTACGAAGACTTTTCTAAGGTAGCTTTTTCTTACTTTTTTGATTTAAAATAAAATTTACAATTTTTTAAAAATGTTTAATGTAATTTATCTCAGAAAAAGTTATAGATAATGTTAAAAAAATTATCTTGCTGAAATAATAATTCTTATTAATTCATAGATCAGTATTTTATTGAAATTCGTTAGTGTTAGGAGCCACTGTAAATAGTTAAAAAATAAGGTTTAAGAATCGGAAAATCAAAGTGGAAAAAGTAAGTTTACCGAATTGATTTTTTATGGTTTTACCAATAAAATTACTTAAAATAAAAGGATTGTATATTATTTTATCACTTTTGGAAAATATTTTTAAATTCATTGCAAAAATTAAGTTGAATTATTTTTCATGCTATTTTTTTTCCCGGTATGGTTTCAAAATAAGTATACTTTCAAGAATTTATTTTGTGAACTACGTTTCTAAATTACATGGCATTCATACCTTTGAATTTGATATGCAAATTAAATCAACATTTATTGAAATTTATTTAAAAACAGAAAAAAAAAAAGTTGTCCTCCCCGGCGGGGAATCGAACCCCGGTCTCCCGCGTGACAGGCGGGGATACTTACCACTATACTACCGAGGATAAGGACACCTGCCGAAACCCGGGATCGAACCAGGGACCTTTAGATCTTCAGTCTAACGCTCTCCCAACTGAGCTATTTCGGCACACCGGTTATCTCGCTGATAAATTTCCTCTGCAAGGCTTTTTCATCTAAAAAAAAAAAAAAAAAAAAAGACTTGAAGATATAAATAAAAAGAAGATATAAAAACATAAAAATTAAAATCATATTTTTTTTAAAAAATTCAGGCCTACATAGAGATATAATACAAAGGAGAAAAACTGTTTTACTTATTAATAAATATAACATTCAACCTTTTTATATGGAATAGGACAAATTTTATTATTATTTAGTGCATATAAATCTTTTGTTTTTGAAAACAAAACATTTAGTATGAAAGATTTAGTTTTTCTAATATTGGATTAGCAAGAAAGTTCTTTTAGTTTTCCTCATTTAAAAACATTGCGAAAACCGAAGTTACTTTTTTGCTGATCCAATAGAATATAGAAGAAATCAGCAAACAATCTTACTAAGTTTTGAAACTTTAAAGTTTCAAAAATCTTGGTTTTTTTTTTTTTTCCCCGTATGCAAAATTAATGATGACAATGGACGTACCAGTTACGGAGTGCCTATGTAAAAATTAATTTCGTAAAACTCCTCATTTGAGAAAATATAATAATAAGTTATTAGTGCTGCTGCAGAACTCTTAAATTAGTACTAAATTAAAATTCATTAGAATCTAACTTTTGAGTGAGGAGTGCAGTTACTGTAGGAGGAATAAAAAAGAATAAGCGGCATCGCTCATAAAAGAAGAGAAAAGGACCACCCCAAGTGCAGTCCATTGTGAGGCGGAACTAAATTAATTAAAAATAAGCCTCAAACGTATTGAAAATGAAAGAAAATTTAACATTTTTGATTCCAGAGGACATGTTAGATGGTAAACATACGTAATTTGATGTGGAAGAGAAAGAGAACTTGATATTTGGTTGACAGAACACAGTTGGAACAATAGAGCATGGAGGTGGATTGTTCTTATGCGGCGGTGCATGTCAGCGTCAAGACTAGGTAATTTGGTATATAATGATTCATGCTCTTTATTTAAATATTTTAAAAATGAACTTAAAATTATCAGCCTAAAATTAGAGCATTGCAAACAACTTTTTGTCAAGTTAATGATCCTAAGCACATGGCTCTCAACATTCGCTTTTGATGTCTCTATAATTGCCCACAAATTCTGAAAACACCATTTCAGTTACCGCATTTAAACACATCAGCAAATTGGAGATTAGAGTATGAAGACATTGACTTTAAAACTAAAATTAAATTAAAAAGAATAAAGATCGCAAAAAAATGGAGGAACATTAATTCAGAAATTGCATTTATAGATTATATGCCTACCTGAATTCTATGCCCAGATATTTAAAAACTGTTGTGGATACTACAGGATGCTTTACTATTTGACCGAAACATTACATTATTTACTAGTATATAGAGATTTTCTCTACATACTAGTAAAACCTTAGAACAGTCTTGTGTACGAAGACTTTTCTAAGGTAACTTTTTGATTATTGATATAAAAAAAAATTTTTACCATGTTCTTAAAATATTTAACGTAGTTTATCTCAAAATTACTTATAAATAATATTTTAAAAATCATCATACTGAAATAATAATTTTTATTACTGGATTGATCAGTATTTCATTGAAATTCGTTAGTGTTAGAAGTCACTAGTTAAAAAACAAGTAATATAAAAAAAAAATTTAAAGTCAATTCGTACTTTTTTTTCACTATATTGCAGAAAGTCCTTTATACGTAATTTTCATTCATTTTTTTTTTTTTTTTTTTTTTTTTTTTACGTTTCTCTAGCGCCATCTATTGGTAGATATATGCAACTTAAATCTAAAAAAAACTAAAATTAATTAATTAAATTTAATTACTAAATTAATATTTTAAAAAACTGTATTAACATCAAGTGTCACCCACTACAAGTTCAAAAAATGTATTTGAACTTGCGTAGACGAATAAAAAGTATTTTTTGAACGATTGAAAATTTGAACAAGATATATATAGGGAGAATGTGAGCTAATAGAAGGAATTGAATAAGGTTCAGGTATTGTTTCAGGCTTTTAAGAATTTTTTATTTTGCAAACTATGTTTCTAAATTACATTGCATATCGAATTCAAAAGTATGAATGGTAATTAAAACATTTATTGAAAATTATTTGAGAAAAAAAAAATGTCCTCCCCGGCGGGGAATCGAACCCCGGTCTCCCGCGTGACAGGCGGGGATACTTACCACTATACTACCGAGGATAAGGACAACTGCCGAAACCCGGGATCGAACCAGGGACCTTTAGATCTTCAGTCTAACGCTCTCCCAACTGAGCTATTTCGGCACACCGGTTATCTCGCTGATAAATTTCCTCTGCAAGGCTTTTTTCATCTAAAAAAAAAAAAAAAAAAAAACTTGAAGACATAATAAAAAGAAGATATAAAAACATAAAAATTAAAATCATATTTTTTAAAAAAATTCAGGCCTACGTGAGAGATATAATGCAAAAGAAGATATAAAAACATAAAAATTAAAATAGGACAAATTTTATTTTTAAAAATCTTCAGGCAAAAGATTTAGTATGAAAGATATAGTTTTACTAAATTGGAGAAAAACTGTTTTACTTATTAATAAATATAACATTCCAACTTTTTTTATATGGAATAGGACAAACTTTATTATTATTTAATTTTATATAAATCTTTTGTTTTTGAAAACAAAAATTTAGTATGAATTATTAATTTGCTCATTTAAAAATAGGAGATTTAGTTTTTCGAATATTGAGAAAATTAGCAAGAAAGTTCTTTTAATTTTCCTCATTTAAAAACATTGCGGAAAATCGAAGTTTTTTTTTGCCTATCCAATAGAATATATGTATTTGGGATTTGCCAGAAAATCAGAACAAACAATCTTACTAAGTTTTGACACTTTAAAGTTTCTATAAAAATCGTTTGACTAATTTTTTAAATTTTTTGTTTTTTTTTCCAGGGTTTTGAATTTTGCAAAATTAATGATGACAATGGATTTTATTACCAGTTACGGAGTGCCTATGTAAAATTAATTTCGTAAAACTCATCATTTGAGAAAATATAATAATAAGTTATTAGTGCTGCTGCAGAACTCTTAAATTAGTACTAAATTAAAATTTATTAGAATCTAACTTTTGAGTGGGGAGTGCAGTTACTCTAGGAGGAATGAAAAAAGAATAAGCGGCATCACTCATAAAAGAAGAGAAAAGGACAACCACAAGTGCAGTCCATTGTAAGGCGGTACTAAATTAATTAAAAATACGCCTGAAACGTATTGAAAATGAAAGAAAATTTAACATTTTTGATTCCAGAGAACATATTAGATGGTACACATATGTAATTTGATGTAGAAGAGAAAGAGAACTTGATCTTTGATTGACAGAACATAGTCGGAACAATAGAGCATGGAGGTGGATTGTTCTTATGCGGCGGTGCATGTCAGCGTCAAGACTAGGTAATTTGGTATATAATGATTCATGCTCTTTATTTAAATATTTTAAAAAGGGACTTAAAATTATCAGCCTAAAATTAGAGCATTGCAAACAACTTTTTGTCAAGTTAATGATCCTAAGCACATGGCTCTCAACATTCGCTTTTGATGTCTCTATAATTGCCCACAAATTCTGAAAACACCATCTCAGTTACCGCATTTAAACACATCAGAAAATTGGAGGTTAGAGTATGAAGAATTCGACTTTGAAACTAAGATTAAATTAAAAAGAATAAAGATCGAAAAAAATGGAGGAACATTAATTCAGAAATTACAGTTATAGATTTTATGCCTATCTGAATTCTATGCCCAGATATTTAAAAACTGCTGTGGATACTAAAAGATGCTTTACTATTTGACCGAAATATTAGATTGTTTACAATGTGTTGTCTTGTGTTTTGTGAACTAAGACTTTTCTAAGGTAACTTTTTGATTATTGATTTAAAAAAAAAGTTTTACCATGTTCTTAAAATATTTAATATAGTTTATCTAAAAATTAGTTATAAATAATATTTTAAAAATCATCATACTGAAATAATAATTTTTATTACTGGATTGATCAGTATTTCATTGAAATTCGTTAGTGTTAGAAGTCACTAGTTAAAAAACAAGTAATATAAAAAAAAATTTAAAGTCAATTCCTACTTTTTTTTCATTATATTGCAGAGTCTTTTATAAGTAATTTTCATTAATTTTTTTTTACGTTTCTCTAGTGCCATCCATTGGTAGATATATGCAACTTAAATCTAAAAAAAACTAAAATTAATTAATTAAATTTAATTACTAAATTAATATTTTAAAAAACTGTATTAACATCAAGTGCCATCCACTACCAGTTCAAAAAAAGTATTTGAACTTGAGTAGACGAATAAAAAGTATTTTATTAACGATTGAAAATTTGAACCAGATATATATAGGGAGAGTGTGAGCTAATAGAAGGAATTGAATAAGGTTCAGGCTTTTAAGAATTTTTTATTTTGCAAACTATGTTTCTAAATTACATTGCATATCGAATTCAAAAGTATGAATGGTAATTAAAACATTTATTGAAAATTATTTGAAAAAAAAAATTGTCCTCCCCGGCGGGGAATCGAACCCCGGTCTCCCGCGTGACAGGCGGGGATACTTACCACTATACTACCGAGGATAAGGACAACTGCCGAAACCCGGGATCGAACCAGGGACCTTTAGATCTTCAGTCTAACGCTCTCCCAACTGAGCTATTTCGGCACACCGGTTATCTCGCTGATAAATTTCCTCTGCAAGGCTTTTTCATCTAAAAAAAAAAAAAAAAAAAAAAAAAAAAAAGACTTGAAGACATAAGTAAAAGAAGATATAAAAACATAAAAATTAAAATCATATTTTTTTAAAAAAAATTCAGGCCTACGTAGAGATATAATGCAAAGGAGAAAAACTGTTTTACTTATTAATAAATATAACATTCAACCTTTTTATATGGAATAGGACAAATTTTATTATTATTTAGTGCATATAAATCTTTTGTTTTTGGAAACAAAAGATTTAGTATGAAAGATTTAGTTTTTCTAATATTGGATTAGCAAGAAAGTTCTTTTAATTTTCCTCATTTAAAAACATTGCGATAACCGAAGTTACTTTTTTGCCGATCCAATAGAATATATGTAGAAGCAATCAGCAAACAATCTTACTAAGTTTTGACACTTTAAAGTTTCAAAAAATCTTGGTTTTTTTTTTTTTTTTTTTTTTTTTTATGCAAAATTTTGACAATTTTTTTTTTTTTTCCGTATGCAAAATTAATGATGACAATGGGATACGAAGTGCCTATGTAAAATTAATTTCGTAAAACTCCTCATTTGAGAAAATATAAGAATAAGGGTACTTACGTATTAACGGTACCTTGGCGACAGGCTTGGCGTTTTTAAGTGTCGCCAATGTAACAGCTACAGATTTGGCGGTTTTTAAGTGGCGCCAATATAACGGCTGCAGATTTGCTGACTTTTCACGCCATTTCTTAGTGCTACGAAAATGCGTAAATTTGCCAGAAACAGAACAAGATGCAATTTTATTTTTCAGGAGCGAAATATTTTACCAAAAGAAAAAAATAACTGTTTTGAATCCATGTTAAACTCTATATCGGCCTATTTTCCACTGAAACGTTTGACTAATTTGGGTTTAAATGAAGTGTTTTCGACTAATTTGTGTTTAAATACAGGGTTTTGAATTTTGAAATCGTTTTCATTTTAAATGAAGTGTTTCATATATATTTTATTATTTGAAACAAAAATTTTATGTAGATTGGCTTTTAAAAACCGCCAAATCTGTAGCTGCGGTTGGCGCAGCTTTATTGGCGCAACTGTCGCCAAGGTACCGTTAATACGTAAGTACCAGAATAAGTTATTAGTGCTGCTGTAGAACTCTTAAATTAGTAATAAATTAAAATTTATTAGAATCTAACTTTTAAGTGAGGTGTGCAGCTACTGTAGGAGGAATGAAAAAGAATCGGCATCCCTCATAAAAGAAGAGAAAAGTGCAGTCCATTGTGAGGCGCCACTAAATTAATTAAAAATAAGCCTCAAACGTATTGAAAATGAAAGAAAATTTAACATTTTTGATTCCAGAGGACATGTTAGATGGTACACATATGTAATTTGATGTAGAAGAGAAAGAGATCTTGATCTCTGATTGACAGAACACAGTTGGAACAATAGAGCATGGAGGTGGATTCTTCTTATGCGGCGGTGCATGTCAGCGTCAAGACTACGTAATTTGGTATATAATGATTCATGCTCTTTATTTAAATATTTTAAAAAGGGACTTAAAATTATCAGCCTAAAATTAGAGCATTGCAAACAACTTTTTCTTTTTTATCAAGTTAATGATCCTAAGCACATGGCTCTCAACATTCGCTTTTGATGTCTCTATAATTGCCCACAAATTCTGAAAACACCATCTCAGTTACCGCATTTAAACACATCAGAAAATTGAAGGTTACAGTATGAAGACATTGACTTTGAAACTAAGATTAAATTAAAAAGAATAAAGATCGAAAAAAATTGAGAAACATTAATTCAGAAATTACAGTTATAGATTATATGCCTATCTGAATTCTATGCCCAGATATTTAAAAACTGTTCTGGATACTACAGGATGCTTTACTATTTGACCGAAATATTACATTGTTTACAAGTGTTGTCTTGTGTACGAAGACTTTTCTAAGGTAACTTTTTGATTATTGATTTAAAAAAAGTTTTGCTATGTTTTTAAAATATTTAACGAAGTTTATCTAAGAAAAAGTTATAAATAATATTTTAAAAATCATCATACTGAAATAATAATTTTTATTACTGGATTGATCAGTATTTCATCGAAATTCGTTAGTGTTAGAAGTCACTAGTTAAAAAACAAGTAATATAAAAAATAAAAAAATTAATGTCAATTCCTACTTTTTTTTCACTGTATTGCAGAAAGTCCTTTATAAGTAATTTTGATTCATTTCTTTACGTTCATCTAGCGCCATCTGTTGGTAGATATATGCAACTTAAATCTAAAAAAAACTAAAAATAATTAATTAAATTTAATTACTAAATTAATACTTTAAAAAAACTGTATTAACATCAAGTGCCATCCACTACGAGTTCAAAAAAAGTATTTGAACTTGAGTAGACGAATAAAAAGTATTTTTTGAACGATTGAAAATTTGAACAAGATATATATAGGGAGAGTGTGAGCTAATAGAAGGAATTGAATAAGGTTCAGGCATTGTTTCAGACTTTTAAGAATTTTTTATTTTGCAAACTATGTTTCTAAATTACATTGCATATCGAATTCAAAAGTATGAATGGTAATTAAAACATTTATTGAAAATTATTTGAAAAAAAAAATTGTCCTCCCCGGCGGGGAATCGAACCCCGGTCTCCCGCGTGACAGGCGGGGATACTTACCACTATACTACCGAGGATAAGGACAACTGCCGAAACCCGGGATCGAACCAGGGACCTTTAGATCTTCAGTCTAACGCTCTCCCAACTGAGCTATTTCGGCACACCGGTTATCTCGCTGATAAATTTCCTCTGCAAGGCTTTTTCATCTAAAAAAAAAAAAAAAAAAAAAAAAGACTTGAAGACATAAGTAAAAGAAGATATAAAAACATAAAAATTAAAATCATATTTTTTTTTAAAAAAATTCAGGCCTACGTAGAGATATAATGCAAAGGAGAAAAACTGTTTTACTTATTAATAAATATAACATTCAACCTTTTTATATGGAATAGGACAAATTTTATTATTATTTAGTGCATATAAATCTTTTGTTTTTGGAAACAAAAGATTTAGTATGAAAGATTTAGTTTTTCTAATATTGGATTAGCAAGAAAGTTATTTTAGTTTTACTCAGTTAAAAAAATTGCGAAAACCGAAGTTACTTTTTTTGCCGATCCAATAGAATATATGTAGAAGCAATCAGCAAACAATCTTACAAAGTTTTGACACTTTAAATTTTCAAAAAATCTTGGTTTTTTTTTTTTTTTTTTTTTTTTTTTTTTTTTCCCCGTATGCAAAATTAATGATGACAATGGACGTACCAGTTACGAAGTGCCTATGTAAAATTAATTTCGTAAAACTCCTCATTTGAGAAAATATAAGGATAAGGATACTTACGTATTAACGGTACATTGGCGACAGGTTTGGCGTTTTTAAGTGTCGCCAATGTAACAGCTACAGATTTGGCGGTTTTTAAGTGGCGCCAATATAACGGCTGCAGATTTGCTGACTTTTCACGCCATTTCTTAGTGCTACGAAAATGCGTATTTGGGATTTGCCAGAAACAGAACAAGATGCAATTTTATTTTTTCAGGAGCGAAATATTTTACCAAAAGAAAAAAGAGACTGTTTTGAATCCATGTTAAACTCTATATCGGCCTATTTTCCACTGAAATCCGTTTGACTAATTTGGGTTTAAATGAAGTGTTTTCGACTAATTTGTGTTTAAATACAGGGTTTTGAATTTTGAAATCGTTTTCATTTTAAATGAAGTGTTTCATATATATTTTATTATTTGAAACAAAAATTTTAAGTGTAGATTGGCGCCACTTAAAAACCGCCAAATCTGTAGCTGCGGTTGGCGCGTTTGCGCTTTATTGGCGCAACTGTCGCCAAGGTACCGTTAATACGTAAGTACCAGAATAAGTTATTAGTGCTGCTGTAGAACTCTTAAATTAGTAATAAATTAAAATTTATTAGAATCTAACTTTTAAGTGAGGTGTGCAGCTACTGTAGGAGGAATGAAAAAGAATAAGCGGCATCCCTCATAAAAGAAGAGAAAAGTGCAGTCCATTGTGAGGCGCCACTAAATTAATTAAAAATAAGCCTCAAACGTATTGAAAATGAAAGAAAATTTAACATTTTTGATTCCAGAGGACATGTTAGATGGTACACATATGTAATTTGATGTAGAAGAGAAAGAGATCTTGATCTCTGATTGACAGAACACAGTTGGAACAATAGAGCATGGAGGTGGATTCTTCTTATGCGGCGGTGCATGTCAGCGTCAAGACTACGTAATTTGGTATATAATGATTCATGCTCTTTATTTAAATATTTTAAAAAGGGACTTAAAATTATCAGCCTAAAATTAGAGCATTGCAAACAACTTTTTCTTTTTTATCAAGTTAATGATCCTAAGCACATGGCTCTCAACATTCGCTTTTGATGTCTCTATAATTGCCCACAAATTCTGAAAACACCATCTCAGTTACCGCATTTAAACACATCAGAAAATTGAAGGTTACAGTATGAAGACATTGACTTTGAAACTAAGATTAAATTAAAAAGAATAAAGATCGAAAAAAATTGAGAAACATTAATTCAGAAATTACAGTTATAGATTATATGCCTATCTGAATTCTATGCCCAGATATTTAAAAACTGTTCTGGATACTACAGGATGCTTTACTATTTGACCGAAATATTACATTGTTTACAAGTGTTGTCTTGTGTACGAAGACTTTTCTAAGGTAACTTTTTGATTATTGATTTAAAAAAAAAGTTTTACCATGTTTTTAAAATATTTAGTGTAGTTTATCTAAAAAATAGTTATAAATAATATTTTAAAAATCATCATACTGAAATAATAATTTTTATTACTGGATTGATCAGTATTTCATCGAAATTCGTTAGTGTTAGAAGTCACTAGTTAAAAAACAAGTAATATAAAAAATAAAAAAATTAATGTCAATTCCTACTTTTTTTTCACTGTATTGCAGAAAGTCCTTTATAAGTAATTTTGATTCATTTCTTTACGTTCATCTAGCGCCATCTGTTGGTAGATATATGCAACTTAAATCTAAAAAAAACTAAAAATAATTAATTAAATTTAATTACTAAATTAATACTTTAAAAAAACTGTATTAACATCAAGTGCCATCCACTACGAGTTCAAAAAAAGTATTTGAACTTGAGTAGACGAATAAAAAGTATTTTTTGAACGATTGAAAATTTGAACAAGATATATATAGGGAGAGTGTGAGCTAATAGAAGGAATTGAATAAGGTTCAGGCATTGTTTCAGGCTTTTAAGAATTTTTTATTTTGCAAACTATGTTTCTAAATTACATTGCATATCGAATTCAAAAGTATGAATGGTAATTAAAACATTTATTGAAAATTATTTGAGAAAAAAAAAATGTCCTCCCCGGCGGGGAATCGAACCCCGGTCTCCCGCGTGACAGGCGGGGATACTTACCACTATACTACCGAGGATAAGGACAACTGCCGAAACCCGGGATCGAACCAGGGACCTTTAGATCTTCAGTCTAACGCTCTCCCAACTGAGCTATTTCGGCACAGTATAAAAGGATACTGAAATTTATCAATCACTTATTTCCTTTTAACATGATTTTTAAAAAATAATCTATAAAGCAATTAAGAATATTGTTAAAATCTGTATTACTCACAAAATTTTACCTTTCTAATCATCTCAAATTTGAATACGAAGTTTTAAATTCCTTTGCAAAAATAATTTGGAATGAAAATCTTTCTTTAATTCTTTGAGGACATAATGGATATAACATCTTTCTCTGACAAAACTAATGACATAATTATTATGGAAATAAATAAAATACAGAATTCTCTTCAGGAAAAAAAAATATATATATATATATATATATACATACTAAATTCTTTCCTTTAATAAAAATAAAAATCTGTAATAATATTATTAATAAAATAATGTGCTTAATATCTACATAGTAAATTTCTTTTATATAAACTTGTAAAAAATAACTATAGTGATAATTTTAAATACTCAAATTTTAAAAGAAATTGTAATGCAAAAAACTCAAAAATAGTCGTATAAATTAACTGAAATTATTATTTAGATTTATTTTATAATTCTCCGATTAAAAAAAAGGAATTCGTAATTTATTCATTCTGTGCTAGTAGTTGAAGAAAAATTATGGGTATTTAATCTCTTAAAATTCCAATTAATGTGTTTTTACTTACTTTTTTTATTATTCTCAGATGGCGCCACATGACCAAAGCGAGACCACGTGACTGTTATCTTAATATTGTTCAATTCTTCATTTTTAATAAGCGTCTGTATAACATTAGAAGAAATGAGTCATTTTATATAAAAGTATAAAATAAATATATTTCATATATTGTTATAAAAGATTATTTTTCTTTATTTCTATAAAATAATTGTCAAAGGAATAGTGCATTTTATAAGCTACGGAAGTTATATTAAGAGAGCGATAAAACTTGGGTAAGCTCAATTGAAAATAAATCATAAAAAATAATAAAAAAAAAAAAAAAAAAAATTCAAATTTAATTTCTAATTTATTACAATTTTAATAATCGCATATTGAATTTGTATGTAATTTTAATGATATTTCTAATGTAAATATAGAAGTTTTAAAAGATAATTATTTTCTCTTCATATCCATTTAAGTATTACTTCTTTATTCTTGGAAGTAAATATTTAAAAATTAATTCTTTATCACAAATTTATGATCTTGTAAAAATTGAATTTATTATTTCAAGAATTTCTTTAACACAAATTTTAATTCAGAACATTTGAGTTTAAAAATATATTTATAAAAAAAGCATGCTATTTTTTTATCAACCAATTATGCACGTATATTGTTATAAAAGTTATTATAATAATGTACTCCATTGTTTAGATAAGTTTTATCACCCAGTAAGATATTATACATTAGATACTATACATATCCTGTTTTTATACGCACTTTTTTTTTTTTTTTGCATGATTTTGATTTAACACTAATTAGAAAAAAGTAAATAATAATGAATTCCCTTTTTACACTACTTATTTTGATTTAACACGATAGACCCAAATTCTAAGAAGAAAATTTTGCTTTACTTTTATTTTTATAACTGCAACATGGTAGACGAGGAATGTAATGCTATTTCCATTTGTTGGAATTCCCTAAATTTATAATATGGGATTTTGTCTACTTTCTCAGCATTTTGAGTTTGATGTTCAAAGTGAAAAGTACCTTTTTTGTGTTTATAAATCTGTGTTTTATTAATTATAATGGAAATATTTTTCGGTAACCCTTACATAATTCATTTATAACAAAAGCGAAAAGGAAAGTGATCTCTTTGGATATTAAAATTCATATTTTAGATCGCCTAGCAAATGGACAAAGTGCGACGTCTGTTAGGAAAGCATTTTGGTCAAGGATCTCGAATTTAAAGTTCTTTTGATTATAAACAATGCACCCGATCATCCGGTCTTAGAACATCCAATTTTGTTTTCTGCCGCCTGGTACTACATCCTTGATACAACCGTTATATCAAGGTATAATTGCGACATTAAACGTAAATCCGTTTTGAACAAATTGTAAGATGAAACACCAATGCATTGATGTGTGGGAGAAATTTTCAGTTATGGATCGTATCATTCAAATTGAATTAACGATATCGGAATTACGCATACCAATTTTAAATACATATCGGAAAATTGTTTGGCCAGAATGTACTAAAAACAAAAATCCTATCCTTCGCAATATGAACGAATATTGTGTTCGTCAATTTGTGATATATTTATTTCTTTTTCAAATGACGATTTACTTTGTGTCATTATGTGCAATCTTTAGGGGGGAAAACATGAACACTCATGGTTTATTGTATTATTTTCGCTGATTTCTTAGGACTGGAACTATTCTACTTTTCCATAGATGCAATATATTACACAAATTTTAATATTTACGAATTAATGTTTTTTTTACACGAATTGTTCGGGAACGTATCTATAGCGTAAAAACAGAATTAGGTGCATAAATAAAATTGAAAATATTCTTATAGTGTAAAAATAAATAAAAAGTAGAGGTACACTGTTCTTTAAAATTCATTTGTAAAAAGCACAAATATAATAAAATATATAAATTTTTTTAAATTTTCAATATAGCACCAATAAGATCGATATGTGTTTTAATATCAGTAGGTACTTTTAAAAAAAAAAATGTAAAATTTTGTTTTAAGAATACAAGGAAGTATCTGGTTAATAATATTGAGCACTTTTTTCTGTTGATGATTTAAATGATATATTTAAATTTATTCCTTTTCAGTATTATATGTGTTTGATTATAATTATGATAAAAATTTATATATTTTTTTTATTTTATTCACATAGCAATTAAAATTTTTTTATGTAATAGTTTGCAATTAGACAAATTTATGAATTTTATTAAGAATTTGAAATTTCTGTAAGTGCATACTTTTGTTATATTTCCAAATCTTTCCATGTTTATAAGCAACTTAAAATGTAAATTTTATACTTACCTGTGACACAAAAATCATATAACCATTAAACAAAAAAAAAAAATTTTTTTTTTCTCTTTTTTAATCTTATTATATAACACCAAAGACATACAAAAATAACTAATAGAATAAAGAATGATCTAAAAACAAATTCTTATTTTTCCTTTTTGATCTAAAAATATGGTTTCATGGTTTTAACAAGTAATAATTGTTTTTGCCAAACCGCATACTAAATGATATATTTTGAAAATTGTTTACGAGTCAGATAATCAATTTCTATCTAATGTAAAATAATTTCCCGACAACCACCATCTGTTTTTCTAAGTTGATTTAGAATAATTGTTAAGAAAAATTATTTCATTGTAACCACAATGAATATTATTAGTTAAACAGGAACAATTATTTGAAATATATTGACAACGACTTTAATGGTAAAAGTTAATTAAAAATTATATAAAAAATACAGCTATTAACAAATTCAAAAACTTTCTGCAACTCATTAGTGGAGATCCCATAAAAAATGTGATCAAGATTTTAAACATTTGACCTAGAACCATAATTTACCATTTAAGCTCATGGCTTATTTTGATGCATAAATTCAAGAGTTTTACTTTTCATTTTGTCCTAACGTATGTAAATTTTTGATGTAATAAAACGTTACACTTAATTTTTTTTTTAACATTTTTACATTAATGATTTGGAAGCATTTATATATCCCCACCCCATGAAAAAATATCTAAATAAATTTAAATTTCGTATAAAAACCATGAATGGAATAACATTAAAATTTAATCAAGAAATATGATATAATATATAAGAAATACAGACTTCAGTTCTTTATTTCAGAATTTTATTAAAATACTGTAAATCACAAAGACTTTTTTTCATAATTATTCACAGACAGTAAAAATTTGTTCAGGTAAAAAAATTTTAAAAAATGGTAAGGTAAAGCATTATTAAATATTGTAAATACGAATATCATAAAATTCATTATTTGTTTCTCATTTTTTATGAAGAAAATACAGAAAATGCTTAAAAAGTGTATATTGAGTAAAATGATTATGAACTATAAAATGGTTGATTTTTAATACTGATAATTAAGGTTCAATACTGAAAGATATATCTGGATTAATTAATAAAAATTAATTTTTAGCAATTTTAATAAAATGAATCCAACTAAAACTATTTGACTGTAAAACTACATCTCAGTTTTTAAAAATAAAAATTATGGACAGTTGATTCTATTAAAAAAACTTAAAAAATACCAATAACAAAACAAATGAATTACATATTTTTTCTATTTATATTGCTGTAAAAGATTATTAATAATATATTTGAATATATAATCACTTTTCATGTAAATCATATTTTTTAAACCTAGCATTTATTGAAATAATTATGTAGTTTATATAAAAATAAACCTTTTGAACACTAGTAAGTTTACTACTTCTATTACTAAAATAAATACAAGACAAACATCAACTAATGAGCAATATGAATATGCTGAACATAAAATATTTTAGATTTACAATGTACTGCATGAAGTGTATTTTACATTACCAAAATATATTTACACACTATAATAACTTACTTGATTTTAAAATCATTTTAAAACTGATATCCATAATAAATGCTATTTAAATTTATACAAAAATTATACATGTTGATGAATAATGGGAGGTACTAATTTCATGAAGATATTCTAAAATATAACTAAACATAATAAAAATATGATAAAATACAAATGATTATCGTGTGTAAATGCATGCAGCTGGAAACATTGATAATATTTTACATACAGAAGTCAATCACTCATTTCCATGTATCCATATAAAAATACATCATTATTTACAACATTTTCAATAAATGTAAGGATTTAAAAAATGAAGCTAATGTACAAAATATATTTTAACTTCATATACATCCAAGTATGAAATGTGACTATAGTACAACAATTGGCTGAAACAAGTTCGTCTTAAGTCTTGTGATATTCAAGCACAAGTTGTTTTGTAACTGATTTTATGTACAAGCACCCAATAAATATGTTCTCTCAGATTCGAAAATGGCTGCGTCTTAATAAATACTTTTCAGTAGTCTCAATAATTTAAATAAAGACAGCCTCAGGTCCAAGATGAGATTGCTGTACTTGTTGCGTTTGAGATTTTTGTTGGTCACTCACAGACAAAGATGGGTGATGTATATTAGTTGGTCCCATTGGGCTTGATATGCCCTCTGACCAATCTGATTGAGCAGAATGGGGTGAAGAACTTGACCACTGTCCTGGAGACTCGGGAGATGGAGTTAAATATGTTTCAGGTCCAAGAAGATAGTGTTGTGGAGTCACCTCACTTTGGCTATGTTGTGAAGGTGGTGTTGGATAGTGGTATGGTTGAGTGTATGACACATTCAAATTGTTGGAAGAATTGGCAACTGAAGTCTTTGGTTGTGTGAGCATACAATGAAGATCCGTCATTGGTGGGTAATCGTAGGTGTTATTAGTGGGATGAGACTGCATTTGTGCGTTCTTCTGGTGATGAGCTGCTCTCATTGCAGCCATGTGGGTAGGAGAGGTTGGTAAGGAAGGCCTCTGCTTGTTAAGGGTTGCTGACATTGTATAAGATAGAGAAGTAGGGATATTTAAGTTCTGCGACATGCTGCTAGGCATTGAAATTTGTCTAGGATGATTTGGCTTCATTCCTTTCTGCTGCTGCTGTTGTTGTTGCTGCTGCTGCTGAGATGACTGAGTATTCATCAAACCATTATTGGCAAAGTTGTGGCCAAGTCCCATTGCTAGTGCATCCATACCCATAACATCATATATATGAGTGGCAGCATTGATGCAATCCTCATAAGATGGAGGCTGCTTATTTGTTAAACCACAATTCTCATCAACATTCATTAAATTTGGATGAGACATGCCCATATGGCCATTGTATATAGCTTCCAAAGGAGGAGGTGTGCCCTCAAGGTATGAGGTTGTGCGAGGAGATTCTAAAGAATTAACAGGAGATAAGGTAACAGAACCATCAATGCCCTGAATGAGCATTGGTGGTGGTTCTTTTCGTTTTTTTACTGATGCTTTACGTCTCACACCAACTTCATTGCACATCAAATCTCCATCTTTCATGGGAAGGCCAGCAATTGTATTCAACTTTGGCCTCTTTTTCTGTTTGACAGACTTTGTGGATCCAAGCATGCTATTGGGAACCATGAGACCTGGAGAACCCATTGGACCATTAGGTGGCATATTTATCTGAGGACTAGTAGGAAAATCATCAAGTAATTGAACAATATCATTGTGCATGCGTTCCATAGCAACATCTCTAGGCAATCTATCCATGTGGTCTGTAATATCACGATTTGCAAAGTGCTCCAAAAGCATTTTACAGGCTTGAAAGCTGCCTTCTCTAGCAGCTAAAAAGAGTGGAGTTTCTTCTTTAAGATCTTGAGCATCCCTATTAGCACCATGAGCTAAAAGTACTTGTACTGCTTCATAGTTATTTACAGCTGCAGCCCAATGTAGAGCTGTTTTACCTACATTACAGGAAAAATTTTTAATTAATAATAAGCTCGTAAACATCTTAATGAATTATATATATATTTTATAACTTAAAATATATGAATGAAGTAAGAATGACTCACCATGATCATCAGCAGCATTGATGTCTGCATCAGCATTTATAAGAATTTCAACCATTCCTTCAATTGCTAATCTGGCAGCAAGTATCAGAGGAGTAGTACCATCATGCATTTTAGCATTGAGATTAGTAGCTCGATTACGCAACAAAATCTAATAAATAAATTGTGTAATGTTAGATTATTAATTTAATTATAAACTACAATCAATACATTAAGTTGCAAAAATTCTTAGGAATATGATGTAAATGTTTCCTATGTACCTGAAAAACACCTTGAGCATCAGCTGCAACTGCAGCATGAAGAGGAGTACGACCCGTATTATCCTGAGCATTAGCATCAGCTCCAGCATCCAAGAGACGCTTAGTAGCATCTGCCCTAGCATATCGAGCAGCCAAATGTAATGAGGTTTCACCTAAAATATAGTTAACACATTAACTTAAACACATTAAATTTATCTTTTCAAAAAATGTAGTTCATTTTGCAACATAAATTAATTTCATATAAATAACAGACAGACTTACCAGTGCGTTCAGTTGTATAGTTTATTTTAGCTCCTTGCATCAACAAGTCATTGATGATGCTTACTGATCCATCATCATCATCAACTTCATCTTTAAGTTCTAACATACCATTTACTCCACTTCTGAAGGATGCTAACATCAGAGGAGTTAACCCACCTAAATAAGTAATTGTGATGAAAATATTTAGAATTTAGAAATGAAAAAAATAAGTATGAAAAGAGAATCTACTAATATAAAAATTATCTTTAGTAATAATTAAAAATGATTTTAAATTTAAACTCTGGCATGTTCCTTGAAGAGCTAAAAAAAAAAAAAGTTAAAAAATATAAGAATTAATTTTAATCACATTTCTGTTTCTCTAAACCAATATATTCCGCTATTATGTTTAAGATTAATAACATGTTAACTAGGATACAAATATTAATTACAATATTTGATACTAAAACAGCAGGCAAATTATAATTATCTGTAGGTAACTGTTATGTGAGGGAAAAAAAAGCTGAATAAAAAAATAGAAACCTCTTATAAATTTGTAAAAAATTACCAATTATAGTTTGATTACTTACCAGGTCCTCTGACATCAACATCCACACAGTTTGGATCCATGTCATTATCTCCTTGTGGAGGAGTAAGAGCCAAGATATCAGGATTTCTAATATCAGCAGCATCTAAATGCTGCTGAGTCCATGGTCGAGGATCATTGTCATCATAATCATCTGTTGTCATCACAGTATGTGTGTCTCCATAGCTGGGATTAGGAGATCGTTCACTCTTCATTCGTTTCATTGGAGGATGATCCATATCATCATCACTCCATTGGCTCTCAGGTGGTCCAGAGCCATTGTCCATTATTTCCAAATGGTTGATAGAACATTGGTTGTGAAGGTTTCTAATTAAATGAAATATCATTAGCAGGCGAAGAATTATATTTCTGAAAATATTTTTATTAAATATTAACTCATCTAATTAATTTTATATTAAAATTTATTTTATAGAATATTCTCCAACATTAAAGGAAATTTTAATTTATATGACTGAAAAACTAAATTTAGTATTTTAAGATTATAACTATGATTGATGCATATGAACATATAGTATGATCTGAAAATATAAAATTTTCTAATAAAATAGTAGGAAACAAAAACTGTTCAAGTAGTGTAATCATTATTACAAAATTGTAATTAAAAAATATATATAAATCTTGTGACATTCCCGCTTTTATATTAATAAAAAAGTGTACAAAGAACATAAAATAATTATTTACCTCATTTCCTGTCCATCAGGTCCACGTCGTCTGGAGCGTCTTCTCTGACCACTATTATTTCTGAGAAAGCCTTCGGGAAACCATGTGATCCCTCTGGCTCTCTTACGTTGAGAATTCATCAATACTCCAAACACAAGTCCAACCATTGCAAAAATAAAGATTCCAGTGACCAAATAAACCAAGTTTGAATAGGCAGCTGTATCAGGTGTATCTTTTTCATCAAATCCAGATTCTTGGATTTGACCGATAGGGAATGCAGTAGATAAGGCATGGCGAGAATGTGCAGCTGCTAAAAATTCAGCCGCCTAGAAATTTAAAACATTAATATGCTATATGTATAAATATAGTTTTATGTAAAAATAATTTTAAATATTCCATTAAAAAACCAGTTAAAAATAAAGCTATTACATAGCAATTTATTAATTACCCTTTCAGCACTAGCAAAGCATTCTCCATTTAAAAGCCTGGAACATCGTCTATTGTCAATTTCCAGATATACTTGAGTCCTGTAAAAATAAATTTTATTGTTACATTAATGGTAAATTTAAAAAGGTCATTTTGTCAAAGGTAAAAGGACAACATTTTGACATTTTTATTCATATATCCAATGTACATATAACATTTAAGTAAGTAAAATTAATGTTAGTATGTAATGCATTTATATAAGTAAAATTTAAGCTATTGAATAAAAATTAAAAAAAGACAATTCTTGAGAATATTTTAGTAATTATAAAAAATTTATATTAATTTTTAAATATATAAATATTTTCAATGTCTACTTACCCAATATTCCTAAAAGGTCTCAAAATCAATGGTTCTGTGTCTTGTGATCTCCAGGGATATACCATCGGTCGATTATTTTCATCCATTTTTAGCCTTACATTAGTTCGTAAAGCATAACCAATTTCCCTTAAAAATGCAACAGTGTTGTTCAGGAATACCTATAAAAAGAAACAATTGTAAATTTTAAAATTGTCAATTTCCTACTGTATCTGATGTATAAATATGAATTGTACATGATAAATATATGGTTATTCAATTTGAAAGAATACTTTTTGATTTACTCATTTTATGTTTTATAAAAATTGATAGTAAATCAACAAAAGAAAAATAATTTCTCCAATTTTTTAAAAACAATTTTAATTTTAAAATAAATTTGAATGTTTATGCTTAATATCATTAGCAAATTAAGTAAGCAGTAATTACCTCAGGCTCCATCAAGATCACCAGAACTAATGATCCAGCAGCTAATACTGGAGGATCTGGTTCACAGTCCAAACCATCCCAGTTACATTCTTGATTGTTACATCCATTGTCACAATAACCATTACCATAATTTTTCAAGCAATAGCTATCATAATTCTCACTAAAAGAAACATAAAATATTAGATCAAAGTGTATTTAGGATTGATATTAATAGCACAGATTAATAGTGTTATTAATATTATTTTTATATGTTTAAATAATACATACTTGCACGGACTCAGCTTCTGATCACAATCAAATCCATCAAATAGACAGTCAATATTGTTACACTCAATATTACATTGTTTATCTCGGAAAACATCCCAACATTTAATTCCTGCCTTGCAGTTTTTCCATGGATTTATACCTATAAAATGTAGAAAGCAATTTAGAAAAAGAAATTTGAGTGACTGCTGAAAATTAGGAAATTTACTTATTAATTAGTTAGCTAAGTTTTATCTCTATGGAAAATTAAATGTTTCTTGAAATTAAACTATATTCTCAAAAACTGTGAAAAATGAACAAAACCATAAAATAAAAACTTACCTAAAGAGCAATCACCACCATCAAAATTGCATGCATAACTATTGCATTCTTCATCACAAACATTGTTTCTAGCTTTCATCTCACAAGAATGAGCCAAACACATTTTCTTTTCTTCTTCTAATGATTTCTGAGCATTGGTTTGGGTAGGTACAACATTTACAATTCCACCTCCAAAGGATGAATCATACATATCACATCGTAAACCATTCCACTCAGGAGGACAATTGCACTCATATGTTCCTATTAAAAAAATATTTTATAGTGGTTAATGAAAGTTAAATATCTAATTCATATAAATTTTAGATGGAAATGCCCTATTCTAGAAATAACTTTTTTTATTAATTTCATATTGCCTTATGCATAAGTCATTGCCAGATTTTAATTAATCATTATAAAATTTTTAATTAACTTCACCATCTTTTTAAATTTTAATCTTAATATTTTTCTATCTATTAATTTATTAAGAATAAAAATATTACTTTTTTAACACTTATTACTGCATTACAAACTTAATCATCCTAAAAATCTAAACACAAACTCACCAATTCGATCAATACATTTGCCACCATGAAGACAAGGGGAAGACAGACATTCATCAACTAAATCCTTCTCACATTGACGTCCACCCATACCTTCTAGACAAATACAAGAATAACCATACTGATTTGGTTTGCACTGTCCTCCATTTCTACAGGGATGGCTAGCACAAGTTGTATTGGTAATTCCACAGGTATCTCCCCAGAAGCCCTAGTTAATAAAGCATATTTAGGATAAACCTTTTCAAATATAAATTCGAACAATATCTAATTAGGTCTATAAAAATGCCTAAAATTTAGTACTGAACCATTTTTAAATACTTTTTAAAGAATTCACAAATTACCTCAGGACATATGCAAATAGGTGATCCTTCAGCATTGTAGCTGCATACTCCACCATTCAAACAAGGATTTGAAGCACAATAGTTGATTTTCAGTTCACAATGCTTTCCTGTGTAGCCTAACTTACAATCACAACGATAGTCATTTACTAATTGCACACAATCTTGAGTTCCTGGAGAATTACATGGATCAGTGAGGCATTCATTTACATCTCCTTCACACCTAAAGACAAAAACAAGTTTTAATTATTTTATATAACATTGTTGCAAACAAGATAACTCATTAATTAATATTAAAAATTTTACTATTTTATGCTTAAACTACATAAGAAATGGATGCCTAATAAATCCATAATGATCAACTTGTATTATTACAATCAAACTATAAATTATGTTACAATAAATTTACTTATGAGGCATATGCTGTTTAACCATATACGAGGCATATGCTGTTAATAAATTTTAATACCATATATAAACTTAAAAAAAATTTATAAACATATTTTACCTAGGTCCTACATATCCAGGAGGGCACTGACATTCATAATGTCCAATTTTGTCAATACATTTGCCATCATGATGGCATGCTCCTTCAAAACATTCATTGACATCAATTTCACAAATAATTCCGAGAGTACCATGAGGACAGGAGCATACATATGAATCCACCAGATCATGACAAATTCCACCATTTTGGCAGGGGTCAGGTTCACAATCATTAATGTTGAACTCACAATTCATACCTGAGAAAGGACAAAGTATTAAAATACATAGTAAATTTATAAATAAAATGCACAGTGTTTAATATTTTCAATAAATAATAATTAATATATTTTTATTTTAATTTAATAAAAAATATGTAATTTATAAAGAATAAATTACCTTGAAAACCACGAGGACAATCACAAGAATATTGGCCAATTAGATCATTGCAAGTTGCACCATTTTGACAAGGCTGTGAGCTACATTCATTAATCTCATGTTGACAATAGCTGCCTTCATAACCATGAGCACATATACAATGATGGCTGTTTCCACGATTCTCACAAGTTCCTCCATTTTTGCAGAGATCTCCCATACTGATTCCTATAAATTAACAACTTAATTAGCATTGAAAATTCATTAAGAAAAAAAAAATTTATATAAATGTAAGAAATTCCATTAAAAAAAGTTATAGTACCTTTTTGAGCAGCTGCATCAGAACATGAAACCATTGATACATCACATAGCTTTCCAGTCCATCCTGGTTGACAAGTGCAGCCATAAGTATTATTCAATTGCATGCATGTTGCACCATTCATACACGGATTAGTACTGCACCAATCCACAAATGTCTGGGGGAAAGAAAAATCAACACCATGAATTAAAATTTTTAATGTAATTTCTCCTACTACCTTTTTAAGACATTTAAATACGCACAACTGTAATTTATTGTATAAATAAAGTGAAATCTTACATCACAGTGCATTCCTGTATATCCAAACGGACAGTGGCAAGTGTAACGTCCAACATGATCAACACAAGTTCCTCCACTTTGACAGGGTTGAGAATCACACTCATTGATGTGAAATTGGCAGTTTGATCCAGTATAACCAGGAGAACATTGGCAAACATAGCTATTGATACCATCTATGCATGTACCACCATTCATACAGGAACTGTTAATTAAATGAAAAATATATCAGCAAACTTTTAAAACTATTTCACAGTAACATAAAACATTCAGTCATTATAATAACCTACAGTAATCAGTCCAAAAAGATAAAAATCTATTTTAGTATTATAATGGCATGTTATTCTACTACAATTGCTTCAAATTTTAATTTTACAGGATTATTATTATTATTTAGTACATGAAATATTTAATTTTTCTTTAATATTTGAATTTAAGACAATTTAAGAATTTTCACTGACCTTGACGTGCAGTCTTCATCATTGGTTTGGCAATTTGTGCCACTGAACCCAAGAGGGCATGTACAAGTATAACTGTTGACATAATCATTACACGTGGCTCCATTGAGACATGGAAAATTAGCACATTCATTAACGTCCTTTTCACAATGATTGCCACCAAACCCATCTACACACAAACAAGTATATTCTCCAATGCCATCCAAACAAGTACCACCATTCTGACAAGGAACTGGAAAGATGAAAGAAAAAAAAATTAACTAAGTACAATAGTTTGAAGTGGAAATTAAAAAATTCTAAACAAATAATTCAAAAACCTCAAGATAAAGAAATTAAAATGTATTTGATGAAAAAAAAGGTATATATTAAGCATTTTACTATTCCCATATCATCTCTACATAATAATACTTGCTAACTTATGTAATTTTGAATGATTTAAAAAAGAAATGTATACTTACAAGAGGCACAATCATCAGTATTAATTAGACAATCCCTGCCTTCATATCCTTTGGCACAAATACATTTATAAGAGCCTTTGGTGTTCACACAAGTTGCTCCATTACGACATGGAGATGATATAGCGCACTCGTCAATGTCCTCATCACACAAATGACCTAAAAAAGTAACAAAATTAAAAATCCATATAAATTAAATGCTATTGCCATTTAATATAGAAAATTTTCTCATAATTTCATTGAAGGCTAGATTTCTTAGATTTTAGAATTAAATCTCAGAAGAGCTTACTTAATAGGTTTTAACATATTAGCATGCAGTCCTTATTAAAAAGAAAATTAAGTATTACAAATTTGAAAATCATTGCAAGTTAATAATTTATTTAATAATAAAACATTTTAGTAATATTGTTTTTAAAATTATGGCATATTGAAACATTACCTGTATATCCAATCTCGCAGGTGCAAATAAAGTCCAGATAGTTGGATGAGGGAGTACATTTTGCATTGTTTTTACACTTATTTGGTGAACATGGATCCAACTCAGTATCACATCTGAAGCCAGTGAAAGGTACCTCACAAACACATTGGTATGCATTAACCAAATCAATACATGATCCTCCATTTAAGCATGGGCTGCTTTCACAATCATCAATGTTTGTCTCACAATTCATGCCATTGTAGCCAGGTAAACAGGAGCACTCATAAGAGGCAAGTTTATCATGGCAACTGCCTCCATGCTGGCAAGGATTAGATTGACATTCATCGATTTCAGCTTCACATCTATGTCCTCCATAGCCTACAAATTAAAGATTTAAAGAAATTTAATTATTTTATATATTCATTTTGTTTAACACATAATATGCCTTTTATGACATATTTTGAGAATGTTTAAGGTAGCATCTTAATCATTAATGAGTATAACTTAATATTAGAAAACTATTATTATTTTTTTTCTTCAATTTTTTAAGTAAATATTCTGAAAATAAGAAAATATATTGTAAGAACATAAAATTAATCCATGTATAATAAACAAAATTTACTTTGACAAGAATCAATTTGGTAAGCAAGAATATTTAGAAAAGCACCAAATACTAACGTACCTTCAATACAGTGGCACTTGAACTTATTAACTTCGTCTTCACAAGTACCACCATTAAGACAAGGATTGCTGGCACATTCATTAACATCAGAGAGACAACGTGCATCAAAGTATCCCCTGGGACACTCACACTTGAAACCATTGACCATGTCAGTACAGATTCCGCCGTTAGCACAAGGGTTGCTGGCACACTCATTGATATTAGTGTCACAATGCAAACCTAATAAAGTGCATCAAGAATTATTAAATGCATTAAAAATTAAATTTTGCAAATATATACCTAATACAAAAAAAAATGCATTCATTTTTATAAAAATTCATATGAATCCTTACCAGTGAATCCTGGAATACACTGACAAGTGTAGGAATTAATTCCATCAATGCATTTTGCTCCATTATGACACGGATTGCTAGAACACTCATTAATGTTATATTCACAGTTGGAACCAGAAGTACCAGGTCGGCATCGGCATTGATATCCATTCACTAAGTCTTCACAAATTCCGCCATGTTGACAAGGATTGCTAAGGCACTCATTTATTTGAGTTTGACACAAAGGACCTTTATAACCAGGATCACACATACACTGGAAGGAATTTGTACCATCAATGCACTGTCCATGATGGCAAGGAGATGACAAACAATCATTGATGTTAGTTTCACAATTGGTACCAGTGAAACCTGGATAGGGAAGAAAGATATGTTTTAAATTATGTCAATTAGCAAAAGAATAATAGAAAAAAATTGAAGTTACACTACTTTACACAATTTAAAAGTAAATTTAATTTTTACTTACCAGGATTACAATGACAAGTATAGCTTGCAATTCCATCAGTACAATTACCACCATTTTGACATGGGTGTGAAGAGCAATCATCTTCATTGACTTCACATTTTTTGCCAGAAAAGCCAATTGGACATAGACATTTAAAAGCATTAATTCTATCACTACAAATGCCTCCATTTAAACAAGGGTTTGGGTAGCATTCATCTATATCTTCTTCACAATGAGATCCACTGTAACCTACAGTAGAAAATAATGTATTAATGTTTTGATGAAATTTGATGTACATCTAATTATTTATTCCTCAAAACTAAAAATTTAAATATTGATGAAAAAGTTTTTATTTATTGATAGACAATATACAAATCTAATAATTAAAAATATGAATACATAAATTATATTGATAAATATTTTCATGAAAATTTATAATTGGTTGATCTTCTCAACCTGCTAAATAAATGTCATTAGAATATAGAAAAATCCACAAAAGAAATTATGCGATTATGGTAAATACACAACTACCAAGATTTTGAAAACTACCCCCATAAAATAATATAATCATGTTAGTATACCTTAAAAATACCAAGTTAAAAAAAAATCTGCACAGATAAAAAAATAAAAAAAAGCAAGAAAGAAATTTCAGTTGTTTTATTATTTCTTTCTCCACTCCTGTATGAATAAATGAAAGACCAACCTTAAAAAAATAAAAGCCAGTAGCCAAAATATTGGGTGTTTCCCATTAACTCTGACCTATGGATGAACCCTGCTACCAGTTCCCTTAGATAAGGTACCGCAATTTCAAGGTTACCATAACAAAAATAATGAAAGTTTAAAAAGGACGCCAAGATTGATGCCAAAGTGCCAATCCTCTAACAATGCATTACAGTATATTATAATAAAATAAATGTATAGATCAAAGGAGGTTTTTAAGCAGCTGGGTAAGAAAGTACACTTACACACCGGCCACTACACATTCTTGCATCTAAATTGAAATAATGGGTATTAACGATGTTTTTAAAAACTAACTTTAGTTTTATATTAAAATTAAGTGCCAAATTATTAAAATCAAGTACTGGATATTAGTTTTAATTCAACACTATATATCAATTATAGGAAGACTAAAATTTAGTTTCGTTAATATTGTACCAGAAAATAAAAAACCTTTAAAATCTCTCCTGCTATATAAAAAAGGAGGAACAATCAAAATTTTATTATACTAAAATCGCCAAGAAAAGCGAACAATAAGCTTCTAATTCAACCATACTGGAGATCCGCATGTTTTTACAACAAGGAGAAACGTTCCTTGGAAGGTGGAAAAAGGGGGAGTGATAACAGAGGGGGTTAAAGACCGGTTTTTTTTCTTTTCGATCGGACCTTTGACCCATTGTAGATGAAAGCCACGCCATCTGTTGCCCAGGAATGCAGCCTGCTGTTTTATAACAGATGAAATGTGAAAAGATTATACAATAGTGCTCGGAAATGGAAATTCAATGCTCCCGCATCGAAATACATGAACAAAATTCGAAGTACCCAAGATTGTATAACATACTTGATTGTACAAAATAAGGAAAGGGAAAAGAGGAGAGGAGTAAAATAAAGCTAAGTTAATTAAATTAAAAGAACGTTTATAGTAAAATTTACAACTATTGTCGAAAATGATGCCGAACAAGAACCTTTTGATTTGTATGTCACGTGAACACTTTTCCTCTCTTAACTGTAACCAACCGTACTTCGGTTTAAGAACTGTACTTCCTTGTTAGTAGTTAGCCGCGCTAAGATGTGCTTTCTCTGTCTGTAAATTTTTGTATCTTCTCGTCATTAATATGCTGAAATAAAGTATTTAAATAAGAATATTGGAATGAATTGTCTGCAGCCCGCCTCTTTGGATATCTCTCTTTTTGGAACTGGAATGGTAAGAAAAAGTTTATATGAACCTTTCTAGTTTTATTTTGGAGGATTGTTTTGGTGAGGTAAAAACTATATTTAAATCTTCGAAAATCGTAGCAAATAAAAATTGTCAGAACTAGGCCACAAATATACCTAAAATTTGTTTCTTCTTTTTTTTTTTTTTTTTTTAAATAATGATTACATATTTTGCGATTTCCACAGCGGCCTAATGGCCAACTGGCTCTGGCTTTTGATACCACAGGATTCAGGTTCAAGTCCCGGCGATGGCATGGATGTTTGCGAGTAGTTCGGAATCCATGTTAAATTGTAGGTCCCGGTCTAATGACTCCAGAGAGTTGAGAATAGGGCTGACAACCCTACCTCGTAAAAAGAAAAACATCACCTGTGCCATTAGCCTAAAGTGTGCACAAAATGACTGTAGAGCGACAAACCAAACCTGCTTCCATATTTCCATCTTGTTTATAAAACTATGTCATTTCATACTTCATATTGTAACGGAAAATCTTTTAACCATAGAATAAATTTTATGCTTAACCACCATTAAAATATTTATCAATCAACATTTTAGCGATTATATGTATCAAACAGTGTCACTGAAATTTTCAGAAACATGTCAGATTTTCTGAACTGTGCTGAAATCAACTACCCCTTCCCTTTCAATAAAACTGAAATTTAAAATTTGCCGAAAAAGCCCATCTTATATTTAATTATAGAAACTAATCTTACATTTTTAATATATAATCAAATCTTACATTAATGTATTTTTAACCACATTAATTGAGAGATGGATGAAATTTTTTACATGGGCAGCGTTAAATTATCGGAACATGATCACCACTAAACAAAGCACAGGCCCTACAACTTACCAGGCATGCAGACACAACGAAATCCTCCCCTTTCGTCAAGACAAGTTCCTTCGTTCTTGCAAGGATTAGAATCGCATTCGTTGATGTTTATTTCACATCTAGGTCCAGTGAAACCTTTTGTGCAATTGCAATGGAAAGAGCCTGGGGTATTAACGCAGGTTCCTCCGTGTTCACAAGGCGATCCTACGAAACGAAAATAGTTCACGATTTTTAATATTATAATTTTTATCAATATATACATAAATTTATGGACTGATAAATATATTGGATTGCGTTAGGTCCAAGAAAACTATTTGCAAAACACATACCTTCTTCGCATTCATCAACATCCTGAGTGCAATCCACTCCTTTAAAACCACTGGGACAGGAACAAATATAGGTCCATCAATGGGACTGGTGTCACATATGGCGCCCACATGACACGGATTACTGGCACATGCATCTTCCAAGTGACAAAGCAGCCCTAAAGCCATTCAATATTTAAAAATTAATAAAATTCAACTAAATTATAAAACAATTTTATATTTATTCCCTCTCCATTCAGAATATATAATTTACCTGTTTTTCCAGGAGCACACTGACAGTAAAACGATCCAACCCTGTCATGGCAAGTTGCTCCATTGAAACAAGCTGCACCAGCACAATCATCAATATTTTCACTGCAGTCCTTCACCAGACCAACCATTCACACAAATACAAGAATAACCACCAATGGTGTTAATACAAGTTGCACCATTCTTGCAAACGCTGGGTCGAACAGAACATTCGTCAACATCTTTGCTACAATAGGAACCTGTGAAAATATTAATTTATTTAATTTTCTTTACCTTTACTTGCTTACAATTAAATGACTACTGATGAATGTCACATGTAACAGACGTATGTAGAAGGTGAATATAAAAATACAAACCTGTATAAGTTGGTGGGCACTGGCAGGTATAACTGTTAATCCCATCAATACACTTCGCACCATTTTGGCAAATGTTACCAGGACAATCGTCTATATTTACTTCACAATTTGTGCCAGTGAAGCCTGTACAAAAAAAGACATTTAATTAATATTTCGAAATTCTTAAGATAATCATGCATGTGCATTTTTTATCTCTTTGATAATAAATAACTGAGTGAAGATAAAAGACAGTAAAAAATATTGTACTTACCTTCAGGGCATGAACATTTGTAGCTAAGAGCATCCAAAGCTTTGCATGTACCGCCGTTTTCACAGGGACTGGGTTCACAAGGGATATATTGCGATTCACAATTTTGACCAGTATATCCCGTCTCACATGTACACCTATAATCAATAATAAAATTTTAAATCTTATAAATTGAAAATAACAGTGAAATAAAATACCGCAGCATTGAGTTATTGGTAATTGAGGGGAAAAAATCTCAACTTGCCTATACGATCCCACTGTATTAACGCATCTTCCATGAATACAAGGGTCTCTCCCACACTCATCAATATCAGTAGTACAAGTGGGGCCACTAAACCCTTCTGTGCAAGTACACTTATAATTCTCTTGTCGTGAAAGGCACGTGGCACCATTTCTACACGGTCTAGTAGAACAGTGGTCTAATTCTTCACAATGACGGCCTAATGGAATACCATGAAAAATTGTCATTATTAATGATAAATCAAAAATATTTAACATCAAAACATTTTGTAGAAAAAATATTAAATCATAAGCCACATTTTAAGATACAAAATGATTAAAAATAAAAATTTTAATATATAAGTAGTAGTAAAACTCACCTCTGTAACCAACTGTGCAAGAACAGGTATAGTTGTCCAGAGTGACTAGATTGCAAATGCCTCCATTTTGGCAAGGATTACTATCACAGCTGTTGGGGACGGCTATCTCACAAAGAGAAGCAGAATAGCCCACAGGACAAGAGCAAGTGAAAGTCGAGGCGTTCTTCGGGCTCAGTCCTACGTTGCAGGTACCACCGTTTTGACATCTAGGTCCCGGGCCAGTAAAGCATGGGTTCATGTGCTGGCAATATTGGCCAACATACAGATCGGGACAACTGAAAAGAGACAAGAATGAAGTGTTAACTTTTTTTGAGCAAAGAGAAACATGTTCTTGACTTTGAACCACTATATAATGCAACATTATTTTGAGGGCAGAATACCATCTTAAACTAGCTTTGTGAAGAGATAACTTATATGATGAGAATTATGTTTAAACCATTAAAATCTAGCTAGTCATTTAAAAGGCAGTTTCCCTATAAGGTTTAATTTTTTTTCCCCTAATTTTTTTTAGGAATTAGTGTAAGTTTTAATCAGACTTAAAATATCTTGTTCTCACATTAAATAAATTCAATAACGTATATCTTTAGAAATTTATTTAGTTTCTGTAAAAGGTCAACTCAAAGACAACTTTAAATATATTAATGTACGAATAAATGGATCTATTTCAAAAAAACCATTTCGAGTTTTAGTTTACTATAAAAGTGAGCATTTCTCCGACCAGACCTTTTTCCCCTTCAATATGAAATAATGTGTTTCTTGAATAAAATTTCGATAACGAATGGTATTTTTTAGATAAATAGGATAAAAATGACATGTGAATGTACAATAATTATGAAACAAAGAATTAATCAATGTTAATTGTTTTATCAACAAATAAATTAATTTCCTTAAAATGATAAATCGTAGATAACAGATGTCTTCATATTCTAGTTTTTTAAATCGATCTATCAGAACAGATGGTGAGATCGAAGTAATATGTAAATTTAACACTATTCATTTTCATATTTAAAAAAAAAAAAAAAATTGAACATTTGATATAGGTGATACATATCACCTGTTCGAAACTTTAAACCTTCATTGCTCAAAAACGAGATTTCTAATTCGAGCACATTGTTCAGAAGAACCCAGTTCCTAAATATGAATAATCGGAAATTCACAAAAGCATTCGGGGGTGAACTGAACTCTTCGGCCATCGCTAACGGATTATATATAGCCTCATACACATGTTCAGGGTTTCATTGTGCCCTCCTACTCCAAAGCAGTTAATTCTCTTCATCCACAAGTGGGTATATATCGCGGGAACAGGTGCTCAACTTGGAAACCGAACACAGAAACAGAAGAGAGGAGGATAATAATAATAAAAAAAAAAAAAATCCGATCCCAATCTGATGAAGGAAAGTCAGTGAGACTTTGGAAACCGGAACGCTAACAATAACATCAGCGACAGTTTCGCTTGAGAGAGCGGGAAACCGCTATGATACGCCATTGTTACGTGACTAGGTGCTAGAAATAGTAAAGGGCCCCCTCGGCACTATATGGAGTGCCTCTTTTGAACATTGTCAGCCATCTGGGCAATTTTTGATATACTCCAACATATGGTACACACATCATAATTATGATCTCTCTATTACCATGTACTTGCAACTCATGTTCATATTTAGATGTTCGAATCAAAATTCAAAAATGAAGTATTAATAAAATTAGTAAACAATATTTTAAGAAATAGAATTTACCATTACAAGAAGACTTTAATTTGGAAATTTCTACGGCGTATACAAATAGTTACCAATCTACAACAATAAATTGAACAACATTAAGCAATACAACAATTTTATTGTAATACTTTCTCTGATGCTAAATATCTAATTGAAATTAATAAAAGTGAAAATTATTTACAATTTCTTAAGGTGTAACTCAAATCCTCAATTGTATTATGGAGCAATCATTATAATTATGATATACAATAAATTACTGCTAAGTTGCTGTGCTACTTCTAAATATAAAAACAGGATAGAAAGTGTTAAAAAGAGTATAACAACTATAATTGGTAAAAAAATAGTAATTTAGCTTATAAATTGTTCATTACCGTATTGACTACAATCGATGTATTATATTTTTATATCAAAAAAATTTGGCAAGCTTCATTTTTTTTTTTTTTTTTATAAATTGGTAAAAAAAGAATAATTTTTAATATATAATATATTTTAAAAATAAATTATACATTATTATTATTATTAGTAACCGAAATAGTGTTAGATATACATTCGATCACAGTTAGTAAATATAAATATTGTTTGATTTATAAATTGCTAATAGCCATAAGCAAGAGGATTTTTGAAAATTTCTGATTTGCAATTTGTTATCAGTTCCATAACAAACGAACAGAAAAAACACTCAAGAAAATAACATTGTTTATTTTGTACATTTCCTTTGTTTGAAATCCTATAATCTGCTTTGAAATATTTCGAGTGAAAAAACAGCACTTTTTCATTTTAAATCCAATAAACGAGGAACAATAATTCGAAAATAAATGCATCCAAAAATTATATTTCAAAAAAAACATAGTTAGAATTTTTTCCTTGCATCTTCTCTGAGTCAAAGTAAATAATACAGAACAGTTTTTTTAACGTGAAATTTGTTATGTCTAGAATGGAAGCGTATTATAGGCCGGAAGGCACAAGGGATGCAAGCAAAGATAAACGTTCGAAATTGCGATGAGAATGGGACGAAGAAGTTTTGGAAGATATAAAAACTTAAAAGAAGAGTAAGAAACAACGTCCTTGAAAAAGAAGTGACCATTCATCTGATTCATTATTCGATCCAGTGATGCGAAAAACAACGGAGGAACTGCTTAAAGGGGAAAAAAATATGAAATAGTAAACATTCATTTCAAGTAAAGGTAATGGATATCTTAGGAAAATTACAGAAACTCAAACATTGGGATTTCCTTTTTTTAAAACTATATATTCGGAAATGTTTGCAAGGATGAATCTCCCTACCTCACAGTTCAGTACTTTTTGTGATAAACAACGAGTTAATTAAATTTTGGGAGGAAACTGAACAGTAAATAAACAAGAGATGTTTTAACAACTGATATTCAAGTAGTGTTTAACGTAAGTAGAAAAAACAATACTTAAAAATCAAAATCAAATTGATAAAGGTGATTTTTATCGAATTTTAGAAGAAATGAGTTAAAAGTGAAAATGTTCTACATTCCAAATCCATAATAACGTATTGAATAATGTACAATACTCTTAGATTTTTTAAAATATTTTTTGAAAAAAAATGTTTGATTTGATGCAATCTTATAAATTTTATACAATATGTGAAAAAATGCATTTGTATTATTTCTAAATAAATCAGCTCAAATGCGCATATCCCTGCTATCACTACAGAACTCCTGCTAGATACAGATAATCCAATACATCATCATGGTGCAACAGCCCCATGGTGGGCCAAGGCCGTCTGCTCGCTGACAGATTTCTAGACAGTAGATGTTTTCTTTTTATGGGATAGGGCTGTCATCCCTACACCCAACGTTCTAGGATCATATTAAATCCGGATCTACGGTTTAAAGTTGATTCCGAAACACTACAACCATCCATAGCACCGCCGGGACTCGAATCCGAAACCTACGGCACCCAGCGTTAGTCACTTGGCCATTAGGCCCCATAATCCAATACAGATTGAAAAAAAAAAAAAAAAAAAAAAAGAATTCTATAATAATAACTAGTGTTAAATGAAATAAATAACCACATCCCTTCCTTACAGAATAATTCTTGAACAATCGCGAAACCATTTTTATAACCATTTTATAACACTGCATAAAATAGTAATATTTCTGCATAATATAGTTTCTCCATGATTTCATTAATAACAATAAATATAAGCAGAAATAATCATTTGTTAAACTCTAAAAATAACCAATTATACTTGGTTTAATAGCATGATATGCTATTCAACAAAAAATGGATGCAAGATGGCTTGGCTTTTGTTGAACAGGTATAAATAAAGTTTCCGTTTTTATTTTCACACCGGAAAAATAATAATAGAAATAGAAAAGGCGAATCAACGCCGTATTAAACAAGAAAAAACAACAATAGTTATAAAAGTTTTCACAAAACCACTGAGAAATGGACACGCCCGGCTTTCGCATGCTCGGTTAACAAATAACTTATAGCGCAGGTGGTGGACATGCGTCGGTTGCTGTCATAACCGTTTTTTTCGTTTTTGAAGACTTGCGCTTAAAGGAAATTGACGTAATCGGTCAATTTGCTTTTCTAATTATTGTCGCAAAAAAATATGGAATTGAACAAAGGCGAAATGTTCTGCATAAGAAAATGTTGTTTTCGAGTTCATCTGTATAATTATTTAAAGAAAAAAAAATCTTATAGCTTATAGAATTATGTTTTAAGTATATAATGTCAGTTAAGATCTTACTCAAAAATTGTAGTGTTTTTTTTTTATATATATTTAAAGATTTCATAATTCGAGAGATTGACATATTATTTTTATCAAGAAAAATTTAACCTACGATATCTTTTATAATTGAAGTATTATAAGTATTTTAATTATAAAATTAATTTTCATATAAAATAATTGCAGTTAAATGAATAAAATAGTCATCTTAAGTTTGAAATATGTTGAAATGAAATTTATAAAGGAAAACTACACCATTTTAAATATAATTTGTTTTACAACAAAATTCACTAGTACAAAAAATAGTGTAGTTAAATTAAACAGTGAATGATTACAAAGCTAATTAACTTTCTTTATTAATTAAATTAACAGCAATAATAAGCATTAATTAGAATTTCGTAATTAAAATCTTAAATGTTGTGGATTATATATTATATATATATATATATATAATATAAATTCAATGCCATAATCGAGTTTTAAATGCGATAAATACATTAAGTTTCCAAAAAAATTGAATTTTATATTCGAAACATGGTTTAATTTTCTTGAAATTATTAAAATCATTTTATTCAAACAAAGGAATAAAACAATTACATTCAGTCTTGCATTGAATAAAAAAATATTTTTTGAATAAATGCTCATACTGTGTACCCAGTTCAAAGATCTTCCCAATTAGTTGTTTTCAATCTTTTTTAAAATAACATATTTTCTTTGTTTAACAGAACTTTCAAACAGCCATTTTTCTGCAGCTTCTGCTTCTCTCGATGCCCGATAGATGTCGCGAGCAGTCGCAGATCCGCGGCGGAGAGGGGAGGTCACATACCGATACGCAGACGACTTCCTGCCGAAGTTTTCTCTTGGGAACGCGGTTTGCTTCAGCGCTCCCTGCACCTGCTCCCGCCGGCTCACATCCCCCTTCGTATATAATTTTTTTCATGCATTATGGCAGAAAGGGATAAGACGATGACGCAATACACCCATTCCATTTTTCCCCCCCTTTTCGGTTTTTAATATATATTTGCCATTTGTGTTATTATAGTAGATATTCCTGTCACAAGTAGTGTTTATCTTGGTGAAAGATTTTATTACAATCAAATTAAAAAAATTCTTCAGAAGAAACATTAAGGATTAATATGGATTTGGTCATTTTTATTGGACATCAATTTGGTTTATCGCCCTACGGTCATTTTATGCACACTTTCGAATAATTAGAGAGGGACCTACAGTTTAACATGGATTTCGAACCACTCACAAACATCCATGCCACCGCCAGAATTCCAGCCTGTGGTACCAGCGTTACCAATTGGTCATCAGGCCATGGACATTTTTTAAACTTGTTCATAGAAATTTATAAGGACATTTTTTTTTTAATTACACTGACATTTAGAAGTATTTGAAAATATCTTTTTATATGTAATCATTACTATTCGATACCACAATTTCATCTATAAGGTTTAATTTATTTTACAATTAAAAAAAGCTAAAATATATAAAAAAAAAAAATTTGTACTTGTTAATAATACGATTTTATTCCATTTGGTTATTTAGGATTATAAATATTGTATCATAACATAGGAATAATAAACGTCAAATTAAAAAAGAAATGAAATAATCGTATGATAAAAAAGATGACCATAATTATTTGTTTAATTCAAAGTATAAAATATTAATCAGCTTATTGTTATTTACATTCAATTATTTTCGTTAGCTAATAATCGTTCAGAAAACAAAAACAACAATCTTAACAACCAATAATCGAAACCAATTTTCGAACGATAATCAATCAATAAATAGTAGGAAGTAACGATGCCTCGCGGTTATCTCTCTCTCTCTCAATAGACATTACACCAAACGATAAAAAAATAAATAAAATCGTTCTAGAATAATTTTAATCTTCATCGAATTCCACGAAGCCAAAGGAAAGCAGTCCACGAAAACCCATCTTGTGTTATTAGCAGAGTTATCAGAAGGCAGGCAAGAAGGGATGGGTGGGGGGTAGAGAATAGGGGGGCAGAAAGAATTGAAAAGAAAGAAAAGCAAGCAGTGGAATTCGGCGAGGAGCTCGTGAGAAGAAAGAATTCCGAGCGAAAAACGATTCTTCTTCGGGTAGAGAGCGGCGGAGTTCCTAATCACCATCATAAAGAATAGCAAGGGTGATCATTTCTAGCTGAAGTTCAAGAACTGTAATAAGGCCTGCGAGCTCTTTTCAGGGGCGCAGAAATAGGTAAAAGGATTTGACTTCTACAACAGATGGTGTGATGGATTCTTGAATTGGACTGCTTTCCCCCCTCATGTAACAAGAAAAAAAGTTTAATTGGATATTTAAGTTCAGTGGGTGAAAAAATGAGACAGGTAATATAGTGATGGGGGCAGGGGGGAGTTATGATAAGATGGTTACTTGAAAACATGTGGATTTTGATTTATTATTATTTACTTATTTATTATTTTTTTTTATTTGCTTTAAACGTAACCACTAATTTGATTTTATAAAAGATTTTTATTTATTACTAGAATTCCCCCCGATTTGATTAAAATGCCAATAAAATATTTGATAAATAAAAATAAAAGATGAAAAATAGGCTTTAGAAAATTAATATAAATTAAATTCTCATTTAATATTAATTTAATTCCATAAAAAAAAAGTTGTTGGACAACAAAGATCAAGTAGAAATTTAGGAAGCGTTGTCATATTGCGAAATAAATACAAAATTTACCTCACATATTTGTAATCAAAATAAATAACTAAGATTATTTTTAATATTATTGAATTAATAAAACGTTAAACCTGATTGAAAAAAAACAAATATTTCGAAAAAATTTAACTGTTTAACTAAAATATTTTCTGTTTCAGTAAGAATTCCGCCACCATAAATCAATGAAGAGGTGAATGCCTTATTTACCATCCTATTAGTGCCCAAGTTGAATGTTTTACAGCCCTATTTAAGTCAAGAATTCGAGAGTCTCCCCTCCTTGCTAAAGGGCAAATTATTCGGGACACAAAAGGTCCGAGTACGCAGTAGAAGCAGAGTAGTATGTCTTCTAAGGGATAGGAAAGCGTATATACAAATAGAAGGAATCCTCCCCCTTTCGCTTTTCTAATCGCGCGCGACGTTCTTGGAAGATGGTAGGGGGTCTTTCAAGATGTTGTAAACACTTCAAAATCTCCCCTACCCCATAGAAGATTCACGGACTTCCGGAATTTCAGAGTAAACAAGTCACCTTCTCGTTTCAGAAGTGTGAAGCAAAAAAGAAAGGAATCATTTCTGGAAAAAAGGGGTCCGTGATAAAAACAAGCCTGGAACAGAATACTATGTAGAACAGAACACTATACTAGCTCAGTCAGAACATTATGCCGTTTGAAGGAATCCTAAAGTAGTACTTTAAAAAAATTACCCGAATTATTTGTTTCTCACACACTTATAAAACTTTTATCTTTATCTTTAACATCAAAAAATGGATCGTGATTAAAAAAGAATGAGAATTTAAAAGCATTTTAAGTTAAAATGATAAGATGCATTTAAACCTATCTAAAAAGATGAAAAATTGATATTATAATAATTTAATGATAAATGCTTTCATAAGAACAGCATTTCATATTTAAAAGAAAAAAACTGTAGCAAAAAAATTGTTTCCAGAATAATCAAAATTTGAATTTAATTAATTAAAATCAATTGATTTCACTTATCCTAAATTATAATTTATCATTAAATAATATTATAAATCGATCAAATTAAGTATAATGAATGAAAATGTATTGATAGAACAGAATTACTGAATCATTTCGATTCTTTTATATTTAATAAACACTATGCATACATACAAAGTTCACTGAAAATTTAGAAAAAGAACAAAGAAATGACGTCATTTAAGTATCAGAACAGTATGCCATAAAAAATATATTCAAGATTTACTATCAAAATTAATTTAAAACACTTCATAAACGACGACACCATTAACTAGATTATCAAACATTCACAATAAACCTAATGCGCTACTCTCTCTCTCTTCCAAAATCATCTGCCCAAGGTTGGGGGCGTTTTTGTCATGAGCACAAAAATCACGAAGTGCGCATCCCGAAGCATAAAATTAGGTATTCCCACTCTCCATTTCCAACAGAGGTGATTCCTGGTATGTGCAGATGCAAGCCCAGAAAAACTTCGAGGGAAGGAGAAGGAAAAAAAGAAAAGAAAAAAAAAGTCCAGAGAAAACCCGGTGCAACAAGTTCAGCTCAGACGCCAGGTGTTCCCGCGTGGTGTATACGGCAGCTGCAAAATTCTTCGCGACCTTCTTAGCAGCCTTGCTGCAAAGCGCAGGTGATGGGGTAGTGAAGGATTCGGTGCGCATATAGTGCCGACAGAATTCTTCCTTTGGATTAAGTAGGATTTATTATAAAGGCTTATAATGACAGCGAATTTATTACATTTGTCTTTGTTAAATTTTCTTTTCTTTTCTTTCCTCTTTTCTTTTGATTTTAGAAAAAAAAAAAGAAAAGAGGTGTTATAATAAACCAATATGAAATTTCCTTTGGAAATAAATTCAGCTAATATGCACGATTTCCAAGAATTTCATAGACCATAATCAAAATTCATTTAATACCTCCCTCCCCTCCCCCCCAAAAAAAAATATCAATAGCTTCAATTATATAGAAATAATAGAAAGAAATCGTGTACATCTTTATTTGAGGTCCTTATTATTAATCTAATATCGTCGAAAGTAAAATTAATGAACTTAAAAGTTATAGTCTTGGTAGACATCTAGACCAAGCCCACGAACCCGTATGGACTCATGGTTGAACGGAAAGGGGAGCTTCTGTTGTGATGGAGCACCCGTAGGTAGAAGTCTGACTTGACTCCGTGATGCTCTACAGTGATATGAGACCGGGACCCGAACTCGAAATCTGTGGCACCGAGTGCCATCCAGGCCCTGAATTTAGAAGTACACCCCATATAAATACCAATACATAATATACATACAATAAAAATGAGTTTAATTCAAAACCTGGTTAGTTTATAAATTCTTAATTTCCTGTGAATAAACTACAATGTTTATTTGAATATTATGATTGTATACAAAAAGTAACCCATAAAATTACCAATTGTCCATTTAAAAAAACGCTGTGCACATTAAAACTCGTTTTTAATCATTAGTATTTTATTAGACATTACCTCAGCAACTGGGATGGAGATATTGGATTCTAGTATGTGATAAATGTAATTGGTAATTTTATAAGAGGAAAAACTGTCGCGGTGGAATTGTCCAAGAAATGCTCAGATGATTCAATTTAAATTAAAAATTACTACAAAAAAATATTTACTACATTTAGTATTTTTAAATAAATAGCCCGATTATAGTTTAAAACATACCTTTTCTAATTTATTTATTCATGTTATTTTATAACAAAAAAGAGAGAGAGTCAAACGTCTTAGAATTGATAAAAAAAAAGTAAAAAAAAAGTGATAAATAGAAATCAAATGTACAAATGTCCTTCAATAAACTTGCACCTGATCGTTAACATGTGAGAGTTTTATAAAGACAAGACAACTTTGCTTTAATTCAAGGATAAAACGAAACACTATAATAAACCAGATGACCAAACAGCACCTCAACATCGAATGGAAATAAAACTAAAAAAATTAATTGTAAAACGCAGATGGTTTTGGAAGGGGAAAAAATGCTAAGACAAGTGCATTTAAATTGCTGGTTCGTAGAAGACTTTCTTGCGATTTGCATACTAATTACAAACAAATGGATCGCTGTTTAATGTGGTTGGACATTCACTGAAAAAGAAAATCAATAAATTACTGCATTTGCTCATTTTTCAACCCTTCAGGAACAGTGTCGAAATGAAACAGGTACAGAAAGAACACCACACTTACCACCTGCTTTGAACTCTGTAAAAACATCTGCATCAACCGAGTTGGTGAGGTAAAAAGAACATCTTTTCCCCCAAGGAACTGTATGGATAAAAAAAGTTTGGGATCTGTATTTCCCATAACCTCGATCTCTACCACATTTTTTTTTTTTTTTTTTTTTTTTTTTTTGAAAATTTTATTAAAAAAAAAAAAATTGAAGTAGAGCACCTTACAATGAAAGGATTCTATAGAGCCACCTAAAATTTTTTTTTTACTGAATTTCGTATCTAACACTTTTTAAATAACCAAAGAATCCTCTACCTGAGTAATGACGATAATGCTTAAACGCACATAATTTTTATTTAAAAAGAATATTTAAGAAACTTCTTATTTTCAGGCACAATAGCGGATATATTTAAAAGATGAATATAAATTCTATTTTGTATTTTTTTTCTCTAAAAAAAATCCTATCTTAAAATATTTTCAGTATAAAATTCTTGACCACAACCCCAAATTTCAATATAGAAAAGATAAATTTTGTAGATTGTTTCAGGCCCCATTTAAAATAATTTCAAGACAATTTTATTGTATTAGACAAAAATATAATTTAATATAAACCATTTAAAATTGTTATATAAACCTCATTGTTTAGCCTAGTTGTTATATCAACCATTCAAATAATTTATACTATAGTCAACGACAACAAACAATAGGGCTTAATATTTTGAATACTTGCTGATGGTCAATTAACTGTTATTTTTTAGCCATTTTAAACACATAATTTCATAAATTTGTTGTTTCATAAATTTATAAAATTGTCAAAGGACTACTCAACCATTTAAATTATTGTAAATACAGCCTGCAAATTTTTCCAGCGTTTAAGCAAATAAATTGAAAAGCTGTTTTTCTAATTCGAATGATGTATTTATATGCGATAAAAAATCTATAAACATTTACTTCTTTTTAAAATTATTATATACATTATTTTTTTTAAAAAAAAAACATCAAAGTGTTTATTTAAAAATTACAAAATGCTTATTTTTTAAACAAAAAAAATATATATCCCATTATCAGCAAGAAAACGGTTTTTATTTTGTTAAATTTCTATTTCTGCGAAAATACACCCAGCAAAATCATCCCACATTTTAACTTTTCAACGAAGGCGAGTCGTTAAGAGAGTTGAGCAATCTTTCACTATCTCACACTCAGAGACAAGCGATCGGCTTTTTATTACTCTCGCGAACGAGAACAGCTTTCTCATGACCTGAAAGGGTCATTTACTTCCTTTCAAATACGGTTCCCCAATTAATCATCGGAAATCATGCGATTGGGATTCGACGGAACGATTTAATGAGATTAATCGATAACTCTCGCAGTACACATATCGTATCGGCAAAACCCACTAATGGAAGCGCATGGCGATATTCAACAAAGAGCCTGCCTTAATATCTTTTTTTGGAAATAAACTGTGAATTTTTGTTTGATGACAGATTATTTTTCTTTCGTCACCAATGTCGGCTGTTTTTTAAACATTGTAACCTTTATGAAGATAAGTTTCCCATTCATGATTTGATGATAAAAAAAAAAAAATGTGTTCAAAATTGAACATTTTTTTGGTTGGTTTGGTTCGGTTCGGTTGTCGCTCTACGGTCATCTTGTGCACACGAGGGCTAAACAGACCGGGACCTACAATTTAAAATGAATTTCGAACCACTCACAAACATCCATGCTATCGCCAGAATTCGAACCTGAAGCCCGTGATACCAAAAAACACACTCGACCATCAGGTCTCCTGAAAATTTTTTGAAGATGGATCGTTGTTGTTTTTATAAGGTAATCGTAACAAATAAATTATAAAAAAAAAAAAAATAATAATAATAATGGAAATATTTCCAAAGTATTTTGTGGTTATCCTACTAGGAAAACCACAAGATCTATTAAAATAATGATTTGAAAGAGGAAGAAAAAATCTAGACTGCATAAAAAAAAAACATAGCTCAAGGCTATCGGGGTTCAAATACTTTTGGAGGACACTAATGGCATATATTAATGAATAAAAGAATCTTTATTTCTTCTCTTAATAAGAAAAAAAGGCCATAAGACAGTAGTAAAAAAAAATAGTCCAATCTTACGACATCACAAAGTAATAATATATCTAGCTGCAAAAAGATATCATTTACAACCTTAAACGTCTTCTTTATGACAAGCTAATGCATCCAGCAATTAAAGGGTTGATGGTGATAAACACTTAAAAATATAGAACATTCAGAATGTGTTCTATATAATGAGAAAAAAGATGGGATTTCATATGGTAATCAGAAAGATCTAACAAATGAATAAAATGTGTGTCGTTGTTCTAAAGATTTGATTTGTCGCCCTGCGGTCATTTTGTGCACACTTAGGTTAATTAGACTAGGACCTACAGTTTAATGTCAATTCCGAATCACTCACACAAACATACATACCACTGCCAGGATTTGAATCTGAAGCCTGTGGTGCCAGAGAGCTAGTCAATTGGCTATCAGGCCGCTTTCTAATAAAGAAGACAACATACTTAATATTAAGATAGAATTTGCTTGCTAAAAAAGCAAAAAGGAAATAAAGCGAAGTAAAAAAAAACTTTTTTAAAACTAACCTTTTTTTAATTAATCAAAGTGAAATTTAGTGAACTCAAATAAAGAGGAAAAAAGATCTCAATTTCAAACAAATAAATAAAATCTGTCATTAATACAATTAGCACAAACGTTGTATTAAACAAACATTGACAGAAGATGTGTTAAATAACTGATCTTTCTAATTTAAAGAATAAATAAAAGAAAGCAATCATTCGAAATAGAAAAGAAAATATAAAGCAACGAATCATTTTCTAAAAGTTATTTGCTAAACCAAATGATGCACATTTTAGTAACCATAGAACAATGAATGCCAACAAAACCCGAAGTAGAAAAAAAAAAAAAAAAGAATAGAAAGAAAAAGAATTAAAATAAAATAAAGGAAATCGGCAAAAATAAAAAAAACTGCACACGATAATGATAACTTCTCCAATGAATAAAACATTGCTACACTAGCAGATACGATAACCATAAGTCCATAACGCTGGGCTAACTGAACGAATCCACTAGTACCGCTTCAATGAATCTGAAACAATGGCCGGGCAGAATAGCCGCCTACTTTCCAAATGCGTTGCGCAATTGGCGATTCCAAGAGGTTAAAAACAATAAAGAAGAAAATAAATAAAAATAAACCACTGATTTCATCTCATGATCTATCGATGGCACTGATATCGTGTCGTTTTTCGAGTGAATTTAACTCATCGGGTCAAGAAATTCAAATTAATAATTCTTGTGTATGATAAAATGAAATCAAGAGATTTTGTAACCTCTAAATCAACTATTTTAGAAATAACTTCAGGTAATTATAAAGAAAGGTTATAAATTATAAGAATAAAATGCGTTAAAAAACATACATAATATTTACAGGGGCAAGTTTATAAGTAAATGGGACTAATGTTACAAATATAACAGAATCAGTACTACTATAATAGTACTAGTTGTTGCTTATTTAAATCATTTCATTAAAGTAATAAGAAATGGTAAATAATGGTACTACATATTTAACTTTCAAAAGTATCTTGTGCTTAACAGAGTTTCTAAAACACAAATAATTATGACTAGCGCATGCTCCATTACACACTCCGCTACCAGAACAACATGTGATTATTAAAACCATTTTCAAATTTCCGAAACATAATTCTTTTTCAAAAAGCATAAAAACACAACAGAAAAAATAAATTCATGAAATGCTACAACAGCGGACAAAATTGCAGAAGGAGCAATTGAACAATCATCTGGAACATATCATAAAACATAAACATGGAGCACAAATGGCTCCCAATCGGTCAAATCAAAGTTATGACATCAAAATACCCTATAGCTTCTATCTAATGGCATTTCTCCGGACGAGCCATGGGGACATTTTCGAAAATGGCCTGTCCTCAGGGCTGTTATTTTCCGAACACTTGGAGCGGCTAATAGCGGCAGCAAGTCACCATTTCAAGATAGTTACCACAGCAGCAGGCGGGTACAATCAAAACAGGAAAAAAAGTAGAAAAAAAATGTTGCAAATAAGTGGAAGACAATCTTTTTTCTTTCATTCTAATAGGGCTACTGTGACACATTCCATGGTATTATGCAGCAATTGTGAAGGTAAATCATCTGAAGATGGACCTCTTTAGAAGTTGATGTTGCCAACTACTGAACTGTAACTTTCTACTTAGCGTTGAATTCGCCTCTAGTATCTTTGTGCTTCGTCTATAGCGTCCATAATATTAAGTTGCCTCAGGGTCATTTTTCTCGCTTTTTTACTTTGAGAGCTAGCTCTCTATTATCTATAACGTACATCTTGGTTTAAAATACTTTATAGTCTATTTATCTTCTTTTTTTACACATTGCTGTAAAGTTTAGAATGTTCCCAGCGTTCAATGGGACTAGAACCAACTGATGAAGAATATTATTATAATACACTTATAAAATATTCTTTATAAGAACACATTTAAAAAGATGTTTTTTTATCTTCTATGTTGTTGTTTTTTTTTTTTTTTTTTTTTTAATAATTAAACTTTATTTTTAAAAAAATCGTTTGGTTTCAATAATGTAGAAAATGTTCCGAATTTAAAAGAATAATACAAATAAAGTTAAAACATTTTTTTCGATAATTAAAATTTTATTTAAAATATACTTTTATGGTTTTTAAAAAATCTCTATTGTATCTCTATCTGGTTTCTATAAAGTATTGTTCTTTTAAATTTGGAATATTTTCTACAACTAAATATTAATATTTTAATAAATAAGAATTATAAAAAAAAAACAATTCTGGCGGATTTTTGATTAACTGTAATCGAAGCCAACTTCGGAGTGCCATTAATAACAATACTGTTTTGTAATCAAGACAAGGGATTTTACAAAGATATTGGATTAACAACAATTATTCACATTTCTGGCGGGAAAATGCTAAAAAGCCACCACAACTAAGCACAAGGACAGTCCTGAATGTGTCAATTGGTTGCCCGAAGAAGTGGAAAATGCATAAACAAAGTAACACGAAGCGACTTCCGGTTCGTCATGTCGCTCCATTTCCGCTGAGACTTCGTACTACCATTCTGTTCATTCATAAAGTCCGCCTACACGAGGGTCACGTGATGCGATCTCCGAAAGAATAATTCTTTTCATTCAACAACAAAGGATGCAGACACGTAGATAGTAACAGATTGCGGAATAAAATGTTTATGCGGCTAATATTAGTTATTTTTCAACCACAGAGTGCACCTGCTTTTATACGTCATATGCCTTGACAAAAATGAGGTTTTATTTTTCTAAGCAGCTGAGTCGAAATAGGAGTTTCTTTAATTTTTGATATTTTATCAGATGGAACAGTTACATATATTTAGAATTCTTATTTTTTAAATTTCTAATTAGGATTAAAAAGAATAAAGTTAATGATATGTTAATACTTGAAATTTTAATTGTTTAAAAAATCGTTTTGCCAAGAATTGGAATTATTATTCTGAAATGAATAAATTAATTACTTTTAAGATAATTATTATATTAAGATAAAATTATTAATCATTTTAGACTTAATGATTATGCCCCTTAAAGTTATGTTACAAATAAGTAAATTATCCCTTTATTTTATATGTCTATGATTTTGCGAGTGTTCTAAAAGGTATTCAATAACAACACCATTTCTAGGCATGAATTTATTTCGAAAAAAAAAAAAAAAAAAAAAAAAAAAAAACTAATAAAGCCAGAATATTTTCGAAGCTCAACAACAATAACAACACAGCTAATGAATGCAAATGCATTGATTACTCAAATGTGAAGAATTCCTCAATCCAATAAACCCAGGGGCCAAGGTAGGGATGAGCAACATCAACAGCTTCGGCATTCTCAGAAGTCGAACAAGTAGCATAATAAAACAGCTTCCGAAGAAATCGCCCCTCCCTCTCTCTGGTCATACCAGTTATACCACCCTTAGGGAGAGAGGGTCCGTCTATAGAACGTTAAGTTAGGTGAGGCAAGCATTCAACACGTGCTGGTAACAGCAAGAATGAGCCTCTGGAGTAGAATATATATATCTTTATTTTTGTATTCTTTCGCCTGCTTTGTACCCAAGTGGTTCTTTTATTTTGAAATGACTGTTTTATCTGAAGCAAATCAGTTTGAAATATTTATTTTAAACATTACGTAAGTGATTCAGAGGTCATTCACCATACGAAATCTGCTAGTTTGTCAACAAATTAGTTAAAATTGATTTTTATGGGGGAGAAATGCAACTTTTGAAATGAATGTATTAGGGTTAGGGAATTAGCTTAATTTTAAGGTAAGTATATTTTCAAAATTCGGAATATGTGACCACTTCAGAATCAAATGAAACGTTAAATTGAGATTGGTTAGTCGCTCTACGATCATTTTGTGCATACTTTAGGCTAATTAGACCGGGACCTACAGTTTAATGTGGATTCTGAACCATTAACAAAGATCCATGCCACAGCCAGAACTTTAAATTGAAAAGACAATACTTACATTTTTTTTTTTTTTTTTTTTTTTTTTTTTTTTAGATAGGCTTTCTACATTGTTTTGTACCTTTGCTAATAAACAGGACATAGATATCAGATCATGAAATAAGTTTTATTTCTGGACTGTTGTTTTATCTGTATAAAGCAAACGTATTTTTTTTTATTTATTGATTCCAATGATTTAGATGATGATAGCTAACCCTTTATTCTTTGTCTTAACAAATATTTTTTTTAAATTGAGATTAACTAAATTCTCGGTGAAAGCTTACAGATACTACTTAATATATTGATATACTACTACTTATATTAATCAAGGCTAACAGGTGTAAGTAAAAATCGAATTATAGAAATATATTTAAATATATTGATAGACAAAATGAAAAAATTTTAAGTAAAATAATTCAATGATTATTAAATTTCCCCGGGTTTTAAGAAGGGTGAAAAGTATTGATTATTAATAATACATGTTGGGCTTAATTAGGTTCAAAATATTCATTCAAATAGATTTTTTTTTGGAAGAAATTTATATTCTGCTGTCGTATTTTTTAACCTTGTTCGAAATATAAGCACCCACGTCTTCCTGGAATACCGACACTCTCTCTTCACTTTTTTTCCTTTTAATTTTTCCCCCCTCTAGTTACAAGCGCTTTGGGAATCAAGCTAAAGGAAATTCTCACGCTTAATAACAAGATAACGTAGCACCTAATAAATGCTTTTCGTTGCTTCTTCTGCTGTTGAAAGTTAATCTGTATTTAACTGGGGAAAATTGCTCTTTTTTTTCTCCAATAACTGATTTTGATACATCAATTAAGTTTTGTTTTTTGTTGTTGTTCAGCATTTTTAGTGATATTCTATTTCAAATCGAGATTTTAAAAATAATAGCGCATGAGAAATATTTCTGCACTTTTAAACTGAATATTGCTAGAAAATAATGATACCGCAGTGGAATGTCAAGTCACTGTTAAATATATGTATTTTAGAAACTATATTAGCCTAAATAATTTAAATACAAATGATTACAGATAAATTTTAAAAAGATCTTAATATATATTATAAAGATTAATAGGAATACTTATATAATGATCGTAATAAAAATTTAATTAAGAACAATTTAATTTTTTTAAATAAAATTTTGAAATTCTTTTTTCATCAAATTACAATTTTAAAAAAAATCGACAATATATGTGGTAGAATAAGAAGTGTTTGATAAAAAAAAATATTAAATAAAAAAAATTGTTTTGAATTAATTTCAATAGATAAGAAGGAAAAAAAAAAATCAGAAGTTTAGAACAAAGAACATTTTTCAGCAAACGATTTTTAACCCCTACAAATATTTCACATTCCACACACGACATCACATGACTGACAGATGAATGGCAAGATATTGCATTGGAACATCAAAAGAATACGCAACAAACTTCGAAGATTCGAAAACAACACAACTGAAAACTAAAACGAAGTCTTATCCGAATCTAAACCCATGAGCGCCGATCCACCATCTTAGATTCTGAGAGAGAGGACGAGGCAGAAGGGGAAAAGAAGAAAAAAAAAAAAAGGTAGTCCTTTTCTTATCTTCGGTCTAAACCACTCCCCAACACTGGACGGGAGGGGGGGAGAGACATTGGGGCCCTCAGGATCTAGAGGAGGCCAGATGGCTGGCGTAGCAGGCGTCTTTGTTCGAAAGATCGCGTTCCCACGGTGCCGGGCCGAGTTCTTTTTCCACTGCTTAGCTAGCGATCGGAGAAGGAACTACCGCAGTCACGCCATGTCTTCTGGTTGTGGGTCTTTTGCGCGTTGGAAAAGGGGGTGTCGAAAAATTTAGAAAGGAGGGGGGGGCAGAACTAGTGTGAAAGTGACAATGAAGATGATTCGAAATGAGGGTAACTGGATATTTGGAATCAGATGGATGTTTAAAGGTGTGGAAATTCCAATTAGTAATTGGACTTTAATGGAAAGGTTTCAAGTAGAGGTCATGAGGTAGTGTCAAGGGACTGCGATTTAACGAAGAATTAAGAGAATTTATAAATGGGTAATCTTTGAATTATTATTCAATGATTTTTAAGGTAAATGTATAAATTACGTGTGTAATAATTAATTCGTTATGATAATTTACCATTTCAGATATTTTTACCTACACTATCTCTACATTACATTAAAAATCACTGGTCTTAAAATTTTAATAAACGAAAAATAAATAATAGAAAATAATCTTCCTACACTTCTCAGAAAATTTTACAATTTGTGATCAGTTAAATTGAACCAAAAATATCAAAAACAAATATATCACATAAATAAATTATTAATTTAATTAATTTCTCCCGAATTATTTTATTTTTTAATTATCATGGCTTTATTAATTAAATTTACTATAAATAACCTGAGAATTTAAATAACCTATAAATAACTATTTGATTTTTCGAGATTTCAATACACAATAATTTTATCATCATTCTTTGGAATATAAAATATATACCAACAAGAATTGAATTTGAATTGCCAAACACGTCTTTTTTTCCTATCAGATAAAAGATACAATCAAAATAAATCACCAAACGATACTTATATTTAAATCCTGGCAACGAAAAATTCAAACTTTTAATTTGAAAACAGAATGATTAATTTCCACACGCAAAACTAACCAATACATAAAAGATCAGAACAAAACAGAAGCTCGCAGTTGTGGCCCGGGAAAAGCATTGCGGTTGATTATGAAACTGAAAATGCGAGCTCGTGTCACGAAAGAATTAAAGATGAAGTCACGAAAAGTTAATCGCACAACTTTTTACGGATATCTTCAAGGTGAAAGAAAACAGTTCGGGATAGGAAAAACTTTTTTTTTCTCTCTTTCCCTTCGAAGGCTGGTCATCCACGGTCCGGCAATCTTTCTTTAGAGTCTGGCACGTTTTTCGCAGGTGTGTTCCCAAAAATTTCTTCGCCAACGAGCCTCATCACGAAATTTCGTTAAAATGATTTTTCGTGTTTAAACATATCGTACGAAACCCTTGGGGCGCTCGCATGCGAGATCAGGGGTTGATAGTTGTTGTTGAAGTGCAAAATAAAGAGGATAAAAAGAGTTAAAAAATGAATGTTTTTTTAAAAGCAGCTAAAGTTCATGGACAAACCGTAACCTTCTCCCTCTATAAGTTGTTTAAAAGTTAATTTTTGAGCGTAAGTCCTATCAATTTGAATTCGTATGCATATCAACAAAGCTTTTTAAGAGAAGATTTTAAGTAATTTGTGTCATTTAAAAGAAATTTTAATCTAAATTATAAACATCACATTTAATGGCGAGCATTTTATTTTAACCAAATATTTAAAAAAACTGTATTATTCATGACTTTGCAATAACATAAAAAAATTTGCTTTTAGTTTAAATATATATATATATTTCAAAGCTTATTATGCATTTCATCTATTTACATACAGAAAACCAGACAGAGAAATTAAGGTTATATTCAATGGGCAGATATACAAATTACCCATAAAATTTAGAATTTAATGCAAGAACATATCGCATAACAATCTTGAAAAATTAAAATAAATACAGAATACCAAACGATTTTTTATTCTCGAAAAATCTCATTTTCATTTTGAAATAAAGTTGACTTTGCTTTCACCAGATGATCTTTTTGAACATTGAACTTGTTTCTTAATTATATAATAATTAGACGTGAAAGAAATTTATATAGTATGCGTATAAAAGCTGGTGAAGGAAATTAAATAAGAATCGTTGAAAGTGGTCAAGGAAACAAAAAAACACGCTACCATACTTTTACTTTAAAATCACTTATCATTGTGCTGTAATTATATTTATTAATAGCGACTACTATACTTTCATCTTATGGATCATGGTTTATGTGCTCCAAGGATAAGAATCTTAATTCAAAATTTGATTTAAAATTAATAGACTGATTTGCACGTCAACCCACACAAACATTTCACTCTATTTGTTTAGTACATAACTAAATTTTATAGCGAGTGGTACAAAAGGAAAAAGAATATATGCATTATCGCGTATTAAAGCAAGTTTGCCAAAAGAAATTTTTGAAATAGATAGATTTCAGTGTGCTGACGTTAATTACTCTATTTTATAAGTTTACCACAGACATTTTTCTTTTCAAAAGAATATAAGGCTTTTTCCATCCAATACCTATACATAAACGTGCAATTAGTGATCGATCCCCAAGACGAAAGGCAAGTGCCAGTAGCAAGTTGAATTGCCTCCACAGCTGCCAGCGAAAAAACCCTGAAGCAGTAGCGATAAGACGAGGGAGGGATGTAAGTGGACCGCTGCCGATGCCCCATTGGACAGGCCATCCTCATTATCTCTCGCCACAATTATACGAGGCGTAAACAAATTTTCGAACAACACAAACAAAATCGGTAACTGCTTTATTTGTTTGTTATTTTTGCCCCCCTAAATTTCAAAACCGTTCTTTTTTCATTAACAAATAAAAACCTACTTATAATTGAAAAAGTTTGCTTATTGAAACATAACTTATATTTCACTAAACAAACTTTTACATCATTTTATATTATATCCTCAAATTAGATTGTCAATTTAACGGAAACGGAAGTACCTGTTTCGGGTACCAATGGGGTAAATATACCCCGAAAACTCCACATAATCATTAATATAGTTAAATTTACATTATTGAAATTACATCGCGAATTTCGATAAAAAAAAAAGAAAATTTACACTATTAAGTTAAAAGATAAATGAAAGAAGTTAAGTTACTCAGGTACAATTAGAAGTAGTCAATTTAAGACAAATTATATTTTTATTAATAAAATTTTTAAATACTCTAGTTTTTTGCATCACCCTCTGTTGTCGTCATTCTAATATATTCCGACTTTTTCTCAGTTAGAATTGGGAAATAAAGCGATTGATTTCAGTGCAAACAAAGCAGCGGAAATAGGGAAAATGCAGTCAAAATAGAAGCCCAAGACAAGCAGGTGATAAGAAACGTATGCCCGGCTTCTCCATGTTGACACCTGTTCAAACAGGTATAAGTCCCTCTGTTGGGTTTCAATTCTCTGCCATAAGGGGAAGAAAAAATGTATTCTTTTCGAATAATAGGAGAAAGAAAAATGAACATGGGGAGTTGAACTTTTAAGTGTTTTATTTTAGGTTTTCTTTTTCTCTCGGATCCCCGCATAACTTTTTCAAGATTAAATGCTAATTTTCAGTTTACCAACTTTTTATAAGAGAAAGGGAAGGGGTGTATGTATTTTTTTTCCTATTGTTCTTTCTTATACTTAGAGGTTCTTTCTTAAACTATTGTGCATATAAGAACCATTGTTGTGTATTCTTATAAGATAAATTAATAGCATTTTAATTGTAGGCAATTCTTCGATTCATAGATACATCTCAAATATATTTTTTTTTTAAAAAAACGATAATTTGATTAGATTTCTTTACATAAAATAAATATAAATAAATTGACTTCCTAAAACTAATAAATATTAATATCAACTATTATATAATTAATAATTTGTACGTTAAAAATTGATCGTGAATCTACTCTACATTTCTATTTACTAGTTGCAAAATTTATTTGATTATTATTAGTGTATTATTTTATATAATTATTTGTGTTTTTAAGTGGACTAAATTAAATACCATAAAAAAAAAAGCGGTAATACAGAAAAAAATATCTGAAAATATTCCATCTCTATAGAAATGGCTACAGAATGTTTAATCAACAGCGTAAAACTATATATGCATTACATTTATTAAATTGTTAATCTATATTTTATTTAATCATATTAATTTCATTATATATTTCGATTTACAAAAAATTTAGATGCTTGTTATATATAATTGTAAAAAAAAAATTGTAATTATATAAAACACATTTATTATAAATCTTAATTTGATGCAAATGGGTTAATGGGCACTTTTTTTTAATACAACTAGCATTTGTTTGCTTTTTTTTTTTTTTTTTTTTAGGATTACTATAATCATTTTTTCTTAAAAAAAATAATTTCAAAAAAATCATACAATGCTATTCTATACAAAATAGCTCTTAATCTTTTAAAGATATTGATTATTTTTTGAAGATCAACTGCAATAACTTAATTGGTCAAGAAATTATAGAGATTATTAAAAAAAAATTATAGAAAAATTATATAATTGTCATAATAATAAATAATATTTATTTTTATGGTTGTATTGTTTTTAATAAATGCTTTTTAATTCTTGTAATAAACGTTTTTTAAAAAATATAACTAAGAACATAAACTACAGTCCTCTAAAAATTGCATGCTAATTTTTGATTTTATTAAATTATCTGCCAGATGATAAATAAAAAATAATTTTTATTAGAAAATTTGAAATTAATAAATAACAAAATTTTAAAAAGAAAAATCATGGGTTCTTATAAATTGCTAAAAAAATTGTTTTATTGTCAAATTATCAATCTGAAATTCAGACTAGAAATTGAATACAAGCAAAGCAAAAAGCAAAGCAAAATGAGTGTGTTTGTATGCAAAACGTATCGATAGTCGCCAAATCGTGCTGTACGCCCCACCGAAAAACCGTTATGCATCCAACAATAGAAAGGTGACGTCACGTGATCAGCAACGGAACGTTTGAAGCCACACTAGCAGATGGTTTCCCAAATGCAGGGTTTTTAAAAGGCCCGCATGCGCTTTCCCATGCTCTAGGCCGAGTAAAGAATTTTTAAAGGGACCGACCGACAAAGCCTTTTTAGATTTAGCAGTTCTGGTAATGCACATTTTTGAGATTAAACTTGAAATATGTTTGTGCATTTTAGACTAAAAGGGAGAGAAAAAAAAATGATAAAATATTAACAGTTATGTTTTTAAAATGTTGAAATAGTTCTCTGAACCTTCTCATGAACATAAATATGCACGTTAGGTTTCTTTTATAATAAAAAGTATTATTTTAACTGAAATTTCTTGTCATTTGTTTTACACTACTTTTAAAAAATTGAAATGAAAAATCCACAGTATGTCAGCTTACAAATACTTAAAATACTCTGTTCTTGATAATAACATTGCTTTGGAAATTACCTATGTTAAACTGAATTCTATTAAAAATGATAGGAGGAATAAATAGGGAAAAATCTCCTAAAATGTAATGATAAAAATTGTGTAAAATAAACTAATTACATTTGTGAAAAATGTTCAAAAATGAGAATTCTCCCTGAATCCATGGAATCTTTATTCCTAATTTGCTACTAAAGTTCAACGGTCATGGATATTTCAATGGCTTATTGCTGATAAATTATTGTCAACATAAAATAGATAAAAGTAATTCAAATCTTATACAAATTAGAATAATTAGAAATAGTTTCGAAATATTTGTTTACTTAATATTTAGAAGAATTTTTATTACTTCAACTGAACGCATCCCCCCCCCCTCCCAATTTCATTTCAATCAAGTTGGTTATTTTTTATCAAACTAAGCTATATGATGGTTCTAAATATCTTTAGATGAAATGCTGTATTTTTTGTAAGGAAATAGACATTTACTTACCATCTGAAAATTTTTTCATTAATTATTTAATACTTTTAAATTACCTCTCCCTAAAGTCATATTCAATTGATTTTTTTTTTTAATACAAGAAAAAGAGTACTTACTTGCAATAAGATTCGCCTTTTGGATTAGTAACACAAGAAGCTCCGTTTTTACAAGGATTTGGAGAACACGACACAAGACCTGCAAAAGAAACAAAGTCAGATTCATGGCAAAGAATTTGATTCCAAGAACTCGATCGAAAAGAAATCTGCATTATTTTATTAATAGTTTCACAATTGAACAACAGCTGAAAATTTAATATATAAAACAAAATGTTCAGTTTAGGCTTATAAAGATGTACATGTGTTACTATTTATCAATCTTAAAAGAATCCATATTTTTTTAATGCATCTTTGAAAGGAAAAAACGAAATTGTTTTTTTAATTCTACTAAAACGGATCAATATTTTATCTGCTTATTGAATTTAAGAATTGAAATAGTTGACCATTTTCACCGATCTATGTGGGACATATCTGCTACCGAGTCACAAAAAAAGAAAAAAAAACAATTTCTAGAACAAAATAGTTTAAAGAAGTGCACATAAATAAAATACAAGTTGTCATTTTCTTGTATTTTCCTTTTTTTTCTCCACTTTTCTTAACAAGTCGCGCAGGAGAATATAAAAATAGAACAAATCTTCCATTCTTAAGGGAAGGAAGGTTATTTTTACCTAGTTTACTTTTCAAATGCAACAAGTTGTTTACGATGGAGAATCCCCATGTGCTCGTTTAAATATGAATTACACAGAACAGTTTTCTATTTTCTCAAGGATATTTATTTCCCAATTGATTTGATTTTTATAAGTGTAATTTTTTTTTTTTTTTTTCAATTGTGCTATATAGAAAATTATCAATTTCAATAAATGGAAATTACTTTTTTAGTTATTATCGAATAGATTAAAACACGAATTCCAGTCAGAAAGAATATAAAAGAGGGGTACGAGTGTGCATTGTTCCCAACTTTCTTTTAAAAAATTTCAATTAATTTCCCCAGACAAATGTGAGCACAGCTAATTGAATCTGCGTTTCTTTGAGAAAGTAGGTTAATGTCTGATTCATTAAGAATTGAATTTTCATTGTGCAGAATTAGGATATCGTGATTTTTATCTTGACTTTGTAGAAAACAAGGCGAGAATGATTTTGGCGAGAAATTAAAAATAAATTGAAACAGTTAAAATAAAATTTGGGGAACAAAAATAAACAGTTTCATTCAATTGATTTTCAAAAGTTAACATTCGTAAGTTGAATAAATGTGTCAGCTAGTCTTAAGCGCATTATCCAGGATATTTGTCTCAACAAAATAAAGCGTAACCGTTCATGTAATAGGTCATACTAAAATATTCAGTATTGTAAGTGAAAATTTCATGCATTCAATTCCAATATATTATTCAAATACTGAATTTTTCTTTTTTTGTGTTTTGTTCCTTACGCTCTTCATATTTTAATTGTATTTGCCTGCCACTGGGAAAAAATAATTATTTTATTAATCATTTTTACATTGCACTCACTTGATTCAAATTCATGAAAAAAGGAAGATTAAAACTAATAAGTATCGTAAAAAAAATAATTTTATTTCTAAAATAAATCACAGAAACTCTTTTACTAGCTCATTAATGACATCGTTTATTTAAACTTCTATATTTTGATGCCTATTTAATAAAAAAGCAGGCTCAAATTCAGGCGAGATAATAAAATTGACAACTGATAAGCGGAAAAACTAAATAGTTAACAAAAAACAATTGTGCCTAAGTGAGAAGTACCATAAGTTTGCAGTGATTTGCCCTCAAGCCTGCCTGCCCCCTCCCTGGATGTACGCTTGACAAGAATTCTATATCCACAATTCCATGAAATTAAAAACAAAACGTCATAATTGATTCACTCATCTTTGTAATTATATACCTCATAGAACAAGATAGGTCATTAATGAAATGTTCAAAATAATTACAGTGAAAAAGAAATTTTTTTTTTTTTCTTATTATTAAACTGTGTAAAATAATCCAAAAAGTTAAAGTGTATTCCATGGTTTTTTTTTATTTTTTGTTCTTTTTATATTATCGAAGAAATTTTTTTCACCAAAGGCTGCATACATTCACATAAAGAGGAAGAGGATGTGTGAAATGTAGTTTATAGCCTTGAATGTGATTTCCATTCTTTTACTTACGTAAGTAAAGTATTATTAAACTGGTATAGTTTATATTGACAATTGTAATAGTTAACTAAGGCAAAACGTTTTTTTACTAAACCAGTAAATCGTAATTATAACACACAAATGTTCTTTTTCTCATTTTATCAGTAGAAATGAGCCTGCATATATATATTGCATATTAGCTCCAGTTATATTGTGGGTTATATATTATAAATGTGGTTATATATCAAGGTAGTCTTCATCACGCTTTTTAATTAGAAACGCTTAAATACCACACTTCATCGATTAGTTTCTTTCAATTAAGATTCGCATTTAAATTACACGAGATCTACTCTATTTCAAAGAAAATTAATTGTATTTGTGTAGTGATTGCCTTTCTCTTTCTCTCTAATCTGACTTGCAAGGGTATACCAATCCCATACTATCTTATACGAGATTTATTTTGATTATATTTGGTTGCTTTATATTTAATATGTCAAATTCACAATTGTAAAGAATTCTCTGGATATTTCCTGAAAATCTTCATCCAAAAACTCATTTTCACCTATTGTATACGCAAGAAGAAAGAAAACACCTTGAAGACATCATGAACACCTTTTAAACCAGCAACTTCAGACGATTTTTTCCCACCGACTTTGATTCGCAGGAGCAATAAAAACAACTGCAGAAGAAGACAAGAATGTTATTTTTCCCAGCTTGAGACATCCCTATCAAGTTCCAAATTGAAACCATATTTCCAACTTATGTTTTGCACCATCCACATGACATCCCACCCCACCTCCCCGCCTTCTACGAGGATGATAAAAACACAACAGCTGTAGTCACTCCAGAATCTCGTCCCATCCTCACCACTCAACGAGGGAAAAAAAAAAAAAACGGCATGACAGTTAAAAATATAAACAAATCAGTAGCACAGGACGTTAAATAATCCTCTCCTAAGGACCGTCCAGTAAGTACGTGCACCCTACTTATAAAAAAAAATTGCATAACCATCCGAAGATGTTTCAGGAGGATTTTCCCACCCGTTACTTGGAATTTTTTTTTCCTTCCCTTAAGAACATAAGGATGGAGGGGGAGGGAATATAAAAAAAGTAGAATCCAAGGAACTTTCAGTGGGAGGTAATTTCATACTCACCTTCCTGTATGGATCGTCTCTTCAAAGTGGTGCATCTTGTATGTCTGCGTTAGGACGAGTTATGTAAGCGATGGTGGTGATACGATAAATGTGTTTTGGAGCTTGAAAGATGGCTTTTTTTTTCAGACAAACGAGTGAAAAATTGATTCAACTATAGCAGGTGCATTTAAATTTCATTCAAAACTTGCAAATGAATGTTAGAAACAGATAATGAACTATACACACTTTTGGCTAATTAGACAGGGACCTACAGTTTAACGTGGATTCCGAATCACTAACAACCATTTGAACCTGAAGCCTGTGGTACCAAAGGGCAGAGTGCTAGCCAATTGGCCACCAATTCTGCTAGGTGAAAGGAACTTTTCGCACATAAAACAAAATCGATGATAAAATGTGAAATTATTTGCTGTCTGGTTTAGTTTGTCACTGTACGGTCAATTTTTATACACACTTTGGGCCAAATCAGTCACAAATATCCATGCCACCGTCAGGATTCGAACCTGAATCTGTAGTACCTAAAGCCAGAGCGCTAACCAATTGGCCATCAGGTTGCTTATTTGCTGTTATTTGAATTAGTTGTTGAATAACAAACAGTTTAATTCTGAGCTTTGTCAACAATCATTAATTTCTATTTAATTATTTTTTCAGCTTTGATTTTTTTTTTTTTTTTTTTAATTTGGACATAGTTTGAAATAAAGTTTTCTTTCTTTTCAAACTAACTATTAATAATACTTTAAAAAAAAGATCCGAGATAAATAAACTAAATTAGAACTGTTTTGAAATCGGATATTTTATTAAAATCTGCAAATTGATTTTTAATCATCATTTATCTTCTAAAATTTGTATGAATCATGATTATTTATTAAGCATGTTATGCATTAATAAATTTCTGATGATTCATACAAATGATGATCAAAGGATCTATGAGAGTTTCGTGGATTAAAGTCCAAGAGTTAGAGTAATTCATATAAAAAGAGAAGAAAAATTATCCTAATAAGATGCAAATGCATTCGCAAGACCAATTCTACGCGGAATTATTTTTACAATCCGTTTTCACAACTGTATAATTACACCGTAAACCTTGAGAACGGATAGTAGATCACGTAGATCCTAGAGCCTCCCGCAGTTTAGACCGATGGCCAATTAATTGGACAGGATGTTACAAGTGCATTACATGGAAGGAGGATGGTTAGTAGAATAAGAAAAAAAAAAGCTCTAGAGCGATTTGCATGTTTATTTATTTTTGTTAAACACAATTGTTTGTGTACGTGTGTCGTTTTTTAATCTGTCACCTCTAGGACTTGATGATTCTGGGAAAAATAACTTGAGGAATTGTTAAAACTTTTAATGAAAGGTTTCAAATAGATAATTTTGTAATTAAAATACTTTGATAAACGGAAATTATCTGTTCAAAAGCTATAAAGGACTTTTGGAATCAAGAGGAAAAGAGTGATTATCCCTGTCACTCGAACCTATCGATATCAGTGTAAGTATTATTTTTAGTACCCATTTGTTATGTTCTTGAATATTTACATGTAGATATATGTACATAGATGCATATCCAAACATACGGTATATACTGAGTACGCATAACTTGTAAAAAAAATCAAATCATTATTATTTTGTGAAATAAAATATCTAAAGTTAACAATTTAAAGCTTCTTTTAAATTTTCTTTTACATGAGTATCCAAAGATTTGGTATATACTGAGTACGCATGACTTGTAAAAAAAAAAAAAAAAAAAATCAAATCATTATTATTTTGTGAAATAAAATATCTATAGTTAACAACTTAAAGCTTCTTTTAAATTTTCTTTTACACGAGTTTAAAGGTTAAATAAACATTGGTATAAAGATATAGATGTTTTGTATTTTTTTTCTTCTTATAAATAAATTGAATAGGAATCGCCTAAAACGTTTCCGCCAAAAATATTAATAATATAGATTTTTACTAATAATAATTTGTTCAGAAAATGAAACTTAAATAAATATATATATATATATAGCACCATTCTCTATTCTTATAGTTTCTATAAGAGTTGAGAATGGTGCTATTAAATCTTGATAAATGACTTCTTTTAGAGTATCCTTAATTGATTTACCCTCAAAAAGGGTTCTTAACTTCCATTCCATTCATTCAATACGATGAGTTTGGCCTATCATATGGAGCCTCAAAAGTATTCTTGAACAATGATTTAAAAAGAAGAATTAATTTCATTCATTTGAAAAATCCTGAAGTTTCAATAAATATTTATTATATTTTGTAATGAAATCAGTTTATTAATTACTAAGAAAAAAAAATAATAATTTACGTTAAATGAAATCACTGTCGTGACTTAAATACTTCACAAAATTGTTTTCATAATTAAAATGTATACACTATTTTCTCCTCAGTTACATGCGCAATTTTTTATACACTTGTTGACTGTAGTGGTTAAAGAATTGAATGAATTTCATCAAATTCAAGATTTGTTTACACATCTCTGCTACAAATAGTAACATTAATAATCACACAAAATTTCTTTATTAATTTATGTGGGTTTAGTATTGTTTTGTACAGATCACAATGATTCATAACATGCATTCTAAGCGCAATCGAGATTAACATTTTTTAACCACTTAAATTATTATTCTCAATTCAGCCATAAAATTGTTGTCGATGTCCCTAATTAGAGATCTTCTCCCAAATCGATTGAATGATTACAAATTTCACATCGGCTTCTTTTCAAGTTGGGATTCATTGTTACCCAAGAGTAAACTTTGAAGAACTGTGTCATACAAAGCATAACTTGAGGGTACAGGACCCTAGCGGAAATCGGGAGGAGGGGGGCCCCAGATACATATAATGAAAGGGGGAAGCAACCGAGCAAAGCAAAAAAGCAGACGACATTGCATGACTCGGAGAATCGTGGGAACAGTTCGGTTTTAGCTCCGTGAACGCGCCTTAGCTTCTATCCCCCCCCCCTTCCAGAGTTCTTTCCTCACGCTCTTTTCTTCTCTATTCAATTTCTGCACCTCAAAAGTTTGGTCCCGGAGGCTGCAAGTTGGGGGGTAGGGAAAAAAAGAGGTACTCTTTGCAATGGGTCCGTGATTCTGGATGATATATTTACTTGGAAAAGGGAAGGGAAGATTTGTTTAAAAGATTCGGTGTTTGATTTTTACGCAGGTTGCCAGGCGGGGAAATTTAGCATTAGTTTGAATGTATGCATAAATACTTTGATTCTGATTTATGTTTTATTTAGCTTCCCATGTTTTTTTTATATTTAACTAAGTAATATAGTCACGTGATGGGTTCAGTGCTATGAGACTATAGTAAAAAAAAAAAGTGCAGTGGTCAGTGGCTCGTCCTATTTCGGGTGAGCAAGAAAAGGCATCTCATAAGTTGTTTCATGGTTTTATTTAATTACACAATAATAATAATATTTACTCAATATTTACTAGCGCTCTGGCACTCGGTATCACATGTATCGGGTTCGATGGATGGATGTTTACTGTGGTTCGGAATCCACTTTAAACCGTAGGTCTCGGTCCTAATAGGATCGTAGAGCGTTGTGGGGATAGTATTACTCTTGTCCGTAGCATAGCTTCAATCTGCACGTGCCCCCTAGGTAGTGCTAAATGAGTAACAGCAATGCAGCCCTTGCTTATGGCATAAGGATTAACTATCTGTATTGGAACAACAACACTCATTTATAGTAGTATTGATTGAATCTTAAGCTTAATGATTAAGAAATATCTTAAGAATTTAGAACTGTGCAATACAAGACAGTTACAACACATGATTTTAAAATTATCTGTCAGTGTTATTAATAGCACCACGAGATTATTATTAAATTATATTTCATAATTAGGTGAATACATAATTTGATGAAAAACATCACGTGATCAATGCTAAAAAATTAAATAATAAAGAAATGCAAATTTATATATATATATATATATATAAATTTATAGATCAAAAATTAAATGATCTGATAGTATATATATTTTTTTTTCAAAAGAACTTTTTATTCATTCGTTTTTCTAACATCCTTTATGAAAACTATGAAACAACTGTAACTGTATGAGATGCCTTTTCCTGCTCAGCCAAAATAGGACGAGCCACTGACCACTACACTTGTTTTTTTACTCTTTCTTTTTTACTATAGTCTCATAGCACAGAACCCCATCACGTGACCATATTAATTGACAGGAATTAAGTCGACCTCGCCATCAATCCGGCAACGACACGTCTGAGCCAACGAAAGCAATGAAAACCTCATCCGGCCAGTAATTAAAGCTTCTTGCACGTCCACCCCGCGCTTTTCCTTCTCAATAATTAATACTGTCTTAATAACAAGTCCCGGTTAGTTAGCTTAATTAAAACCTGAACTATGGCTCCTTTGAAAAATCTCTTGCGATTATTTAATCTCAATGTCAAAATAATTGTACTTGTCTCTGCTATTTAAGAGACCACAGAAGGCATACAATACAAAATTAAATATAATTTTAAGTTACCTTTTAAAATATATTCAGGTTAGTCAAAATTACATCGCAACAAAGTAAGTAGTAATAATTTATTTTACATTTATGTATACTTTTATTCGATATTATAAAAATTAAAATGTATTAATTAAATGAACGCTTATTAATTTTTTAACTGGATTTTTTGCATGCAAGATTTTCAACTTAATAGTTGTAAATAAAAATTTCAAATATTGACATCTAATTACAAGAATCCTAAATATCGGATAGCAATAAAACTTATATTTGAATATTTTAATGCAAGCAAAAAAAAATTTTGCAATTGATCTTAAGATATTAGTGATATATCATATCATGAAAATTGCAAATTTATTTTATTTAGTAGGTACAGATATTGAACCTTAAAACATAATATTTCACCTAAACATAAATATAAAGACATTCTTTGGACAAATACTGTTAAAATCATGCAATCAACTTTAAAATTACATTAAAACAATAAATTTAGAATATAACAGTAGATATGGGAGAAAATATTTACCTTCAACATAAACCGGGTAAACTGTCGCAGTCAAAAATATACCCCAAAAAAGAGCACTGCACAAGTTACGATGCTTCATCGTGCCTAAATATAGCGCACGAACACCGGTTGAATGAAAGTTTTCACATGAGGAAAAAACTATTTAAAAAAAATTCTCTTGAATATCTGGTTAATCCAAGCGTTGTTGAAGTAGTAATCCAAAGTAGCCGCACAACACTTACAGGATATCGGTTGTTGTCATTAAAAAATATTAAAATTCTTGCGATTTATTGAGTCGATCACACCACACAACCGTTCTCCAAGTTACCGATAACACGAATGGCGTTGATTGACCTGTTGGTGGCTCTGTTCGGCGTCCCTCGAAATAGGGTTGCCAGTCGATGATTTGACAGCGGAGAGTCTGCCGCCAATGGCTTTGAATTATGGATGTTGGCTAAGTGCGGTTGGCGTGAAAAAATTGTTGAATTGTTTCTCTCCATCGGATAAACGCGACATTTATATTTTTTTCTTAAAGTTCTAATTTTTAATAGTAGTTTTGTTAAAAGGATATAATTCAGTTACAATGAGTAATATATTTTATTTCAATAAATCTTGTTAAAAAATATCTGAGCAAACTTAAAATTAGGATTCAGAAAAGTTTTATGTACAAATTGTCTGATATAATGCACTATAAAACAGCAATCGATCATTCTCTATTGCAACGCAATTAGACTATTGTTATCATCTGAACAATTCATATCAATTTCAAATTAATTAAATTTTATCATTAAAAAATAAAATAAATAAGAACCAAAAAATAAAAGAGAAAGTGCATAGATAAAAAACAAATAAAATGAAAAAAAAAATTTTTTTAAAAGAAAAAAAAAAAAAAACGTTACATGAATAAAAACCACTAAATATGACAAACAAATTCGAATGAAAAAATCTTTCTGCTGCAACTTTTTTTTATAAAAAAGTCCTTTTTTATGTAATTAAAAACTTATATAATAGTTTGGTTGCAAACCAATAAAAGTATAAATTAATATAAAAAAATATTGCACCACTGGGGGCGTTATATTTTTTTTTAATTTAAAAATATATATATATACACAATTCTCAGTATAGAGAACAATTTAAACAATATTATGTTTTCTGATTGGTTGATATGAGTTTAATGCGATTTAAATTATTGTAATGACACTGTAAACAATGCAACTTGATCAATGAAATTCATTTTTCTTTAATTAAAATGCATGAGAGCAATCTAAATAATAAACAATTTTCAATAATTAATAATAAATAAAAATGATTTTTAATAATAATTCAATTTCGTTTTAATTTTTAACTTGTTAAAGGTCAAGAAAAGATTTTAGTAAAATTAAGAAATCATTAAATAAGAAAATTATAAACTATAGTAAATAATTTAGAAATTTTTTGTAATATTTTTATTATAGAAAAATTTTATTTTTTAATTTCTTTCAGTATTTATTTAAATATATATATATATATATATATATATATATATATATGTATATATATATAATCTGTGTGTATGTAAAATACCTTCGTCAATTAATCCACCTAGAGAAATATAACAAATTGTCGCCAAAAGAGCGATAACAAAGTAATCTGGTATACAGAAAACCACTCCCGAGAACAAAGTTGAAACTCCGCCCCTTAGTGGGAATACATGGTACAAAGGATAGTTAATTTTTCACGACATTAAACTTTAAAAATTCACATAAAAGTTTTAAAAGTGGATTTACAGATTGTCTGGATTGTTACATTTTTTTAGTAATATTTCAAATATTTTTTTATCTCTATTAAAGAATTGAAAATAGGGTAAAAGAAAAAAAAAGAATCTGTCAGCCAATCACAAGAGGTGCTGCGAGCTCCAACTTTGAAGCGCGTTTCCAGAGTAGTGAAAGTTCGCATGCAGAATCTCGGTTCAAATAAAATTAATTCCGAATTTTTTTTAAATTAAGTATGTTTATTAAATTTGTAAAAACTAAAATGGTTTTAAAATTTTTTTTTTTTTATTTTCAAAGAATTTTAATGATATTTTGTAAATATCGAAAAAAAAAAAAAAATTAAATGAAATAATATAATTATTATGTAGTTCAAATCAATCCACAGGGTTAATTAAGGAAAATAATTACAATAAGAAGAAACAATAATAAAGGGGAAATATAATACTAAATAATTAAATTTTAAAATATTATCAAAATTTAAATACTCCAATTAAATTATTATTAATCCTCTCAGTAAAAAATTAGGTTATTTATCTAGTCTCATAATTAAGCAAACAATAAAAAATAAGTTTTTAATAAAAAATTTGGTATTAACATTCTATAAAGAATTTTGGCATATAAATTTTGTTTTTGATAATTTCTTCCGTATGCGCTATTTATTTAATTTCTGATTAAAATTTATTTTGTTTGTAATTGAATTGTTTCTGTTAAATAATAATAATAATAATAATTTTGAATAATAAATGAAAAATAATAATCATCATAATAAATATATGTAAGTTAAAAAAAAAAAAAAATAGCATTTTAAAAATTAGGCATTAATTTTATTCTCATACATGTCAGTGTTAGTAGTTTGCTTTATAGACTAATAGCATTTAAAGGATGTTTGATTTATTACAATTTTTTATTTTATGTACTCATTGTTTTTATCGATTTTCCACTGTTTTTTAAAGAATATTATAGCTGCAGCAGAGAGATAGTAGTATTCGAATCTTGAGGAAGTGGACATACATTCATTTCTGGAGATTCAAATGGCAAAGTCAACGACTTTACTGGGAATATTTTTTGTGAAGGCGACCCTCAATGCTTTCTAAATCTCCTGCCCAAATTTAATTTCTTGACATATGTGGAAAGACTAGCTTATAAGATGCCTTTCGAGTTTCATAAAAACATCGCTAAAATTAACGTAATTTATTAATGTAATTAACCTTTATTAGAACTCAATCCATACAAATTTGGCCACTTACCATAGAAACAAAAAAGAATACATAAACAAATCAAAATTGCAAAGAGAAAAGACCAGAAATTCGTAACAAAAACGACCATAAGGCCTTAAAAACAAGTTAAAAATGTTCTAAGGATAAAAATTTAAAAACTAGAAACACCGTATAAAAGTTCGTGTGATCAGGCCCTCCAGTCAAGAGTGAACAAATCACCATTATGTTGTAAGTTAGAGTCCAGTCGTAAGCAAACAAGTAGATGGGCCTTATTCATTTTCTATATCTTACATAAAATGCATATATCAGAGTTCACAATCCCTATTTCGGCCAGACAGTCGTGTCCAATTCTTAATCTAAAATGGGCAGCAGAGTCTTAGCGAACTTTTCCGCTCAATTTTTTTTCAGTCATTCCAGATTTTTTCTTTGGTGTTAGATAATAGTTCATTAATATACAATGGTTTAATTTTGTCTCGTATAGACCAGGACCTTTTTCTGGTTCTTTTTTGTCAGAAGATCTGCCCTTTCCTTTCCCATCAATTCCAAAAAAGAATATGGCAATATAATATTAATAATTGCGTTTAAAACTTGCAAAATCTTATAAGATAGAAATGGTGAATATATCATATATTTCACGCAGTATATACTCTGAATTTATTTTATTTTTATTATTTTTTAATGTATACTGTCACCAGAATTTTCATCCTACTCGTTATGACTAGCTCACTCATTCAGTGTCGCAAATTATATTCCTTTGTATATTTCAAAAACGGGATCAAAGACAAGACAAAATTATAGCATGAATTAATTACGTCGGAATAGCAGCTGAAAATGAACATAAGCTATATATGCACATAAATCAAAGATATAACAGGACATAGATGTGCCAGTATGCCAAAACGCAGCGAAGAAAGTAATAACCCTAAGAGATTATGATATAGGCTAGTATTAAGGTATTATTTATTTATTTTTATTAGAAGATGCATCCGGTGAATCTCGTATCACAGCAACAGGAGAATCACTATAATAATGTATTTTAGAAGTACTTTGAAATGATTCGTACTTAGAAAATAATTCTGAATCTAATATTTCGATTTTAATTCAGTAATATATTTCCAAAGTAAATAGTGAATATAGACAATTTAGTGAAATTACATTAATTTTAACACGTAAGAAGATTCCATAAGAAAAATTATTTAAAAATTTTCTTGATTTCTGACGTAACTGGCGTATTAAACTGATGCATCAAATTTATGTGCTGGTATTAATATTCCAAATTTAGAAAGTTTTTGAAAACAGACATTAAAAAATATTTTCCTCAGTGAATATTTTGAAGATAAAAAGTTTTGAAACTATCAACACAAATTATCTTTGAAAAGGTATTATAATAAGCATTTAAGAGAATAACCATGTTTGTAATATAATATTCAACACAACTTGATATTAATTTATCGCAATACTGTTTCAAATTTAGAAGAAAAATTTCCTTTTTAAGTTTATGAAAAATTCATTCATCAATTCCTTCAATAATAATTCATCATAGTTAATAAATTGTTATTTCTTTTACTGATAATAAAAAACAAAATTAAAAGATAGCCAAATTTCTATTGCCTAATTTTTTGGGAATTTCTTTCACGTGATGTAAATTCGATTTAGCTAGAACTTTATCTCCTTCCATAATTTATTGTAACAAGTAGCTTTTCTTTTTTATTCAATTTTCTGCTTTTTGAAAAAAATATTTTGCAATCTCTTTATCGGTATTAACTGTTTCCTTCTGCATAGAATACTATGGGTATTTATCTGCACTGGCCGTTTCTTTTTGAATAAAATACTATGAGTATTTATCTGCACTAGCTGTTTCCTTCTGTATAGAAAATTATGAGTGATTTTCTTTGTTTGAATTAACAAACCATCCTCAATTTGCTTTTTATTTTTCATTGCGGTCTGAGATAGATCTTTGAGTTTTCTTTTGATTTTTTTTTTCGCCCTAATATTAAACCCACAAAATGTTTACCTTTTGTGAAATGGAGACTTCAAAATTAAAGCAAACAATTCGTTTTCCATTGTTTGTTCAAAAATTATTATGCGATCTTTTAATCCACACTTTACTGTTTCCTTCTAAATTAAGAGTGTTTTTCTATTTTTAAATCAGTGAAACCGTCCTCTCCGCTTCGGATTCTTCCAGGGAATCTAAGATAAGTCCTTCAGTTTTCTTTTTAAATTTTTTTAAAAATTTGATCAAATTTCTTCATTTGTCTAAATTTATTTACTCATTGTTGAGTTGACAAATTTCTTTTTATCTGTTTTTCTCTAATTCGGTTAATAAGTATTTTTTTTTATCCTGTCATTGATTGGCGATCTATTCTTGTCAAAAATCTTTATTCATTAAACTCCATGCGTAGGTTAGAAGTCTGCCTTGGCTCCGTGTCGCTGATGAAGGAGGGCAGTGCATTCCGGAAGAACTTTTAGGGGTAACTATCCCGCATTTGCATATCTTATGGGAGAAGGCCCAGTTGACAATAATAAATGGATTAGAAGACCAGACAAAGAATTTGAACACCTAATTAAAAACAGAAACATCGTGAGATACATCAAATCACAAAGAATCCGTTGACTCGGACATGTTCATCGCGGAGATAAGGGAAACATCATTAAAAGGATTATGTTGTGTAAATTGTTCAATAGTAGGAAGAGAGGAAGACCAAGGGAAAAGGTAGTTAGATAATGTCGAAGAGGATCTTAGACAACTGAATATTATTAACTGGAAGAGATTGGCAATGGAGCTAGACAGATGGGGAGTTTTGTTGGAGGCGAAAGGTTGTAATGTCAGTAAAGAAGAAAATGGGAGGAGACCCGGAAAACTCCCACCAGTTAATCCGACTAACGAGGCAAGACGCTGAACATCACAAACACCAGTGAATCTCTCGCTTTTTGAAACAGTGTCTACTACAAAGCCGAATCTCAGTCCTAATGCTCAGCGGCACACGTTTTCATTGAGCCACTAGTCGGGCAGAGAAAAATTATAAATAATAAATACCACATTATTGCATGCACTGCTACGAAAAATTCGACTATTTAATATAAATACATGTACACTGGCGTACAGAAATTTAAATATTATTTTTTAGAAATTGCAAATTTTAACATAAAATAATAAAAAAAACACCCATTTAGTTGTTGGTAGGAGTAAATTTCGAATACATAAATATATATATATATATAAGAGTGGTTGAAGATGGAAGAAAAAAATACAATTGGGACTAATTTATTTAATGTTTTTGTGCGTTTATTACAACTGCCTTTTATTAAATTAAATACAAATTTGTGGAAATTAAAAAATATATCATTATTCTCCTTATAATTTCATTCAGTAGAATCCAAAATGATGGTGTAATTTTTGAATGTGGCTTTAGAAGCAACAGGATATTCGATTTTATTGATGTTATCCGGTGCCTGAAATCTGATTTCGTGACTCAGAAGCCAATTCCAGATATTAATCTCTGATTGCCCTTTAAATGGACAGTAGTCGAAAAATTGCAGAAACACGGGATGGACATATCAATTGAACAAGTTAAAAAAAGCTTTGAATGGAGCTTGCTCTTTTACTTTATAAGGAAGTAAATAAAAGATAATTAAAGGAGGAAAAAAAAAAAAGAGACTGCATATCATAGATTTTTGTTTTTATTTCATTTGATGAAATCTTGAGATTCCTAAACTTGAATATTCATTTACTAAATTGAGTTACCAAAATATTATTAAAAAAGCAGTAATTACACGTTGAGGCATTTCAAAAACGATGATACTCGTTGATTGGGAAATCATGTGTAAGCATCTCACTCATAGCTACGATCCAGGTATTCATAGCTCAGTGGTAACATATGAGAACTAACGTGTAAGAAGCCAGGATTCAAGCTTTTTAGTGGTGTGCGTTGCAGTTACTGCTCTCAGAAAAGAAGAAACTCGGTATGAAAAATTATGGCAGCATATGTGAACCTCTTGTATGACCAACGGATTACCCATTGAGAGTATTTCTGGTTTTATCCTTATAACAAAAAAAATTTCAGGAAATATTCCAAATAAATTCCAAATATTCCAAATACCCCTTCCAAAAGGTAATAAATTCTTTTCCAGCTGTCAGGTATTGTTAAAATAGTGAATACATGGTCTTGATGCAACAAGTGAATATTTTTTTTTCTTTTAGTAATTATATACTATTTCATAAACATTTAATACAGTATTTTCTTAGAAAAAATTCTCCTCTTAGATATTTTTTTTTTTAAATCGGCTGGACGATATGCAGGTTACCCATGGAATTTAAAATTTAATGTAAAAACAAAACCCATAACAGTAATCTTTTTAAAAAAATACTTAAATAAAAAATAAAAAGTATAGAATTCCAAATGATTTTCTTTTCTTGAAAAATCTCTCATTTTCGCTTTGAAATAAAATTCTCTTTGGTTTCTCCAGACGATATTTTAGAACAATTTTATATTATTTACTTTTATAATTATTAACTCGAGAAAGAAATTTAAATAAATATGCATACATGCTCATGGAAGCTATTTAAAATAAACCAATAGCACGTTAAAGAAATCTTTAAAAAAAATTAACCAATAAGAAACTTTGGAGAACATGGAAAATCCCCCTTCCCTTTTCAAAACGATACCCATGATTTTATGAATATATGATTATGAATGAAATGATAATATTTAAGAAGCATTATGCAGAATTAATAGGGATTGCTCAAAAATATTCAGGAATTATTAGAAAATTTATTAGGTACTATACAAATTGAACATTTTGTAGCAGAAAATTTAGTCTGTGCTTCGTTAAACAATATTTTTTGTCTTAAATTTCCTATCATGCTAGAATATTTCTACTTATAAATAAATACTTACCCTTTTCAAAAGCGCCGCTTTCTTCTGTATTGAAAAATTGAGGTACAATGCATCGGTCTTAACATGTTTGGAAAATGCATCGTCAGAGACATTACGAAAACAGTAATCAGAACCTCTCACCTGAAAAGAGAAAGCAAATTCTATTCACATTTTCTATTCACATTTTATTATTTTATATTCACATGTTTATTAAAGGCTAGCTGATATGATCCGACCTTGTCTTAACTACAGTGAAATCATATATTTTTTACTAGAATTGATTTAATTAAAAATATATCAGCGAAAAGTACAATCAAATTTGGATAAAATAGGCTTACTATAATGGCTTAAAACTTCATCATTCGAGATGATGGAGAACCTAATATAATTCTTATAATATAATGATATTTTAATATTAATGAAGCATAAAAAATTGTATGAAATTCCCTTTAAAACATGCAATTGAAAGAAAATGAGTAAGCGATCAAATTTAACAAATGAAACGATTAATCATTTTTTCAAACAAATCGCTATGCATTAATTGATAACATAGAAATATCAAAATTATTTCAGAATAATAAAGACATTAAATAAATTTATTCTAAAATAAAATACCCATATAAACTCGAACATACAATTCTGGATTTAAAAAAGGCATTATATTCTTTTTAATTGATCAAAAGATTGACAACAGAAATAAGATAGTATTTAATTTATTTCGTTACGGCGATTAAAAAAAATTGAATATAAAATAAATTTAGAATGAATAGAAAATAATTTTAAGCAGAAGTAATTAAACATAATAAAGTATTTAAAGCAAGTAAAAAAAAGATGTTTAGAAAAGAATATAACCATAAAAACTTATCATTCTAATTTCAAGATAATTTTTTAACGATCGTTGATCTCTTTCAGTCAAATAGTCCATTAATGAAAAAAATGAATAAAACAATAAAACAATAAAAGATAAGTTTATTTGAAAGAAAAAAAGGAAAGAAAAAATAAAACGGCTGGGCCGACATACAACTTACCCATAAAATTTAGAATTTAATGTAAGAACAAAATGCATAACAGCCATCTTAAAAAATAAAAAAAAATTATAGAACTCCAAACGATTTTTTTTCTTGAAAAATTTTCAGTTTAACTTTGAAATAAAATTATCTTTACTTTCATCAGACGATATTTTGAAACAATTTTGCATTATTTAATTTTATAATTATTAACTAACGAGAGAAATTTAAATAAATATTGGAAGTTTTTGCATACCGTACGTTAGTTACCGTAGGAAAGCGCGCATGCTCAGTTTAATGAGCAGAAGTTTATTTTTTTAAATCCTGAATCGAACATTTTCATATTCTAAGAAAAATTCCTGCCAACTTTTTCGCATTTACAATTTAGGCCATGTATCAATAAAATGTTCCCGCATAAAATTTGGAACCCATTTTCAACTGTGAATCTGTCTATTCATTTTATCTCTTTTTAATTCAGTAAAAATTCTTTCAAAAACTTCCTTAACTAATTCTTCGTCAAAATTTTTCAAATTAACAATGACGCCATTTCCAATTCATAATTTCAGTTTAATTTGAGATCGCTTTTACGACCTTTTTAAGGAACGAATTTGATAGTTTACAAAAAAAAAGTTTGCCATTAAAAAATAAATTTAAACTTTTAAATTTAAATTTTTAATTAATTTTTTATAACAAATTTTTAAATTCAGTTATTTATCCCACTTCTGAAATTTTTTTAATTAATTAGAAAGTAACTAATACGTTAGCTTTTTTTGGTGATTAGGAAACTGAGCATGCGCGCAGATAAAAGAAATATAAAATTCAGAGAAAAGTAATTGAACTTTCATAAAAAAGATCATTATAGGTTTTAAATTTAAGAAAAATGAAATGTTGCAAGGAAACGAAAAACCCCGCTCTCGAAAATTTTTTTATACATTTTATGTTAAAAAACTAAATAGTATTATAAATCACAAATTTTTTCATAGAGCAATGATGCCATTTCCAATTCATAATTTTTTTGTGGATGATTTTTGAATTTGATAGTTCAAAATAAAATAGTTTGAAATTTAAAAATGAATTTAATTTTCAATTTAAATTTTTAGTTAATTTTTTATAACAAATTTTTAAATTTAAATTTTTTTAATTAATTAGAAAATAACTAATACGAATTTTTTGGTGATTTTTAACCAGTGCCAGATAAAAGAAATATAAAATTCAAAGAAAAATAATTGAACTTTTATAAGCATTATAGGTTTTAAATTTTATATGAAATATGAACATGCATAAAAATCTTTTTCCTTTATATGTTCAACAAAAAAACTTAGTATTATATAATTATAAAATTATTTTACGAGTTTTTACAGAACTAAACTTAAAGACAATAAATACATCAACATTTAAAGTAATTCATATGCTGTTTTCTATAGCAGTTATTTAGTTACTGATAAATTTACCAGATGAGATATTGTCATTTTATAAATGTGGCATTGTTATTTTATTTATTTATAGTAGTTTACAGATATTTTATTGTTCTTTATAAGATATTGTTATTTTATTGCTTTAAAGTAGTTTTTAGTTATTTTATTGTTTAGGAGATAAGAGATATTTTTTATTTTATTTCACTAGTTACATAATGAGACAATGCTATTTTATTGTCTTTATAGTAGTTTATAGTTATTTTATTGTTTTTTATGAGATATTGTTATTTTATTTTACTAGTTACACAATGAGATATAAATGAGACAATGTTATTTTATTGTCTTTATAAGATATTGTTATTTTTATTTTACTTTTTATAAATGAGACAATGTTATTTTATTGTCTTTATAAGATATTGTTATTTTATTTCACTAGTTACATTTGTAGGAATGTTTGACAATATTGTTGATTATATTTAGAATTTGAGGAACAAAATGGTCAAACAATTTTCTTGAATATAAGTCAGAAGTGAAAATACATAGACTTTATGAATTGAGATAATCTACTTAAAAATAAACCTTTAAGCAGGCGTAGAATTATTTGTATCTTTATTATAATCGCTCAACTGAATTGTAGATTGAAACATTCTTTTTGATTATTATTATTAATTCATTCTTAGGAAGTTTAAGAGGGGAAAAAAAATTTTTTACTGAAAAATAGACTCTGGGTTTCAACTCATTTCAAAATCAAAAGAGACATTAGAAATGTAATAAAAAACTAAAATACATATACAAATATTCATATAACTAATGTTTTCTTCAAATTCATTGCCGTATTTCTTTTCCCATGGGAAAAAAAAATTTACTAGACAAAGTTTTACTTAAAGAAACACGAACTTTCTAACGAAATTTGATACATTTCGAGAAATAAGTGCATTTCCCTTAGTACGATTTCTTAAGTTAACGACTTATTTACAGTTAATTGTCATTTTACGGTCACCTCAACAACTTTCTCACCATAGAATATGTTTAAATTAGATACCACTAATGTTGATAACAGTTGATAAGCAACTCCGTTAGAACCTGACACCTTCAACATTAAGTTAAAACTAGACTATTTCTATCAACTCATGTTTCTTCACAATTCTATAATGACCATACTGAGTTATACGAAATAAAAGAGAAATATTTTTTCCTGGAATGCTTATTAAGATAGGGAAAATATTGTCGTCTATCCCTTAGAAGAAAAAAAACCCTTCCCATAAATCATTAATTCATTCAATTGGCTGGTTGTAAATTCACATGTTAACAAGCTCTTGCTTTGAATAGATAAATACACAAATAGATTATTAATTGACTTTAATTAACAAATAGATTTCTAATTTTAATTTTAATAGATCGAGCTTTGGTTATTTTTATATAGAAAAATAACTGTGCAGAATTAAAAGCTGGACATTTACAATAATTCTAAAATAATATAAATTGGCTAAATAAAGCAGTCATATTTATCCAAAAATTCCCAGTACATTTTTTTTTATTTCCACTTTTAATCTATTAGCAATCAGTTTTAAGGATATAATAGTGTTAGTTTAGAAAATAATTTGAAAACTATATTGCAAATTTTTTACCTACCGTTTTAGAATAGCGAATTTAATAACAACATTCAGAATTTAAGATGGACGCCATCTGGTGGCACGAAAATCTGATGCCAATAAAAAAGATAAGTTTTTTATGTAATGAAAAGTAATTGATAAAGAATATTCGTTATTTTTGGCAACGAATTTTTTTTTGAACAAAAAAAAAAAAAAAAAAAAAAAATTCAAAGAGAAAAAAAGTGGAACTTCTAAATATTATAATCTTTAAATTATGCTGGAATATATAAAATTATAATGAAATAATGTCATTTTATTGCTTTTAATAGTAGGCTATTTTATTTTTTTTTTTTTTTTTAGATATTGTTATTTTATTTCACTAGTTACATTTGTAGGAATGTTTTCTGATATTGTTGATTGTATATGAAATTTAGGGAACGAAATAGTCAAACAGTTTTCTTGAATATAAATCAGATGTGAAAAATGAAGTGACTTTATAAACTGAGATCATTTACTTAAAAATAAAATTTTTCAACAAACGTAGTTCTTCATAGAATTATTTATACTTTTATTATAATCGCTTAACTGAGTTGTAGATTGAAATATTCTTTTCTTTTTTAATTCATTCATTGTTAGGAAGTCTAAAAAGAAAAAAAAACTTTACTGAAAGACTCTGAGTTTCAACTCATTAAAAAATTTAAAAAAGAAACTTTAGAAATGTAAGGAAAAAATAAAATGCATATACAAATGTGCACATAACTAATGTTTTCTTAGAATTCATTTTCTCATTACTTTTTTCCCATGGGAAAAAAATTTACTAGACAAAGTTTTACTTAAAGAAACACGAACTTTCTCACGAAATTTGATACATTTCGAGAAATAAATGCATTTGCTGAGTACGATTTCTTAAGTTACCAATTTATGTACCATAGATAACTACGTGGACCAATAATAGGTGGTTGTTTAGGGGACCATAAAAGGGCAGTTAATTATCATTTTATGGTCACCTAAAAATATTTCTCACGGTAGAATATGCTTAAATTAAATATCAGTAATGTTAATGACAGTTGATAAGCAACTCCGTCAGAACCTGATACTTTCAACACAAAGTTAAAACTAGACTATTTCTATCAACTCATATTTCTTTACAATTCTATAGTGATCATACTAGTTTATACAAAGTAAAAGATAAATGTTTTTTCCAGGAATGTTTACTAAGATAAGGGAAAATACTGTTGTCTGTCCTTTAGAAAACCAACACCCTTTGCCCATAAATCATTATCTCATTCAATTGGCTGGTTGTAAATTCCCAAGTTAACCAACACTTGCTTTGAATACATAAATATACAAATCGATTTTTAATGGACTTTAATTAACAAATAGATGTCTAATTTTAATTTTAATAAATCGAGCTTTGGTAAATTTTATCGTGAAAAAAATATCTGTGCAGAATTAAAGTCCGGTAATTTTCAATAATTCTAAAATAATTGAAATTGGCTTTTATAAAGGAGTCGTATTTATCCAAAAATTCCCAGTTAATTTTTTTTCAGCCTTAGCAGTCTTCCTTCTATTAGCAGTCATTTTTAAAGATATAATAGTGTTAGTTTAGAATTTAATTTGAAAAATGTACTGCAAATTTTCTACCCATTCATTTTAAAATAGCTTAATTAATGGCAACATTCAGAATTTAAGACGGACATCGTCTGGTGGCTCGAAAATCTGATGGCAATAAAAAATTTAAGTTTTCAATTTAATTAAAAAATTAATTGATTACGAAATTTCGTTATTTTTGGCGTCAAATTTATGAAGAAAAAAAAAAAAAAATTCAAAGGTACTTCTACTGCGCGGAACTTCTAAATGTTGTAATTTTTAAATAATGCTGAAATATGCTTACTTATATGCATACAATTTTACATAGAAAGATATAGATTAATATATTCAAAAGTATTAGCCCTAAAAATTAGTTTGAAAACACCTAAAATTAATCGTTATGTTGTATGAAAGAAAACAATTCTTTTTCTTAACGTTTCATGGTGAAAAAAAAAAAAAAAAAAAAAAAAAATTACTGCATTTTGAAATTATGAAAAAGATAGTATCTCTGCTAATCTTGATAACTTGTGATGGTTCTTGAATTTTCCACTCTGCTCTTTTAGAGGTTGTCTGATGGCCAGTTGGCTAGCGCTTTGGAATTATAGGCTTCTAGTTCGAATCCTGGCGGTAACATGGATGCTTATAGAATCCACGTTAAACTGTAGGTCTCAGTCTAATCAGCCTAAAGTGTGTATAAAATTGACTGTAGAGCGACAAACTCAAACCTCTTTTAGAGATTTATTTCCTCACAAATACATTTTATAATTAAAGAAAATATATTTGTCATCTTCTCTAGAAGAAATATTGAGAACACTTCATTTTTTAAAATACATCTATACTAGAAATTTTTTTTTTTTTTTTTTTTTTTTTTTTTTTTTGCAAAAACAATATGCTATGTTCGGCTGTAGGAAATGTTTTGCGAAAAAGGAAATTCCTTGTGAAACACCATAACACAAGTAAACACCATAACACCATAACACATAACCATAAACATAATCATAATCATGTGAAACACCATAACACAAGTAATTTTGATTCAAATGCTACAAAACTTTGTATGTATGTTTTTCATAAATGTTTACAGGGAATAGACCTTGGAAATGATTATAGCTACATAAATATATTTTATTTTAATTGTTAAACTTGGAATTACATGCAAATTTTGAAAGAATTTTGTGTCGACAGCCTTTAAACTAGTACAAAATAATAAATAATAAAGATATAAATTTACCAGAGGTCTATTCCCTGTAGAATATTAGTACAAACAAATACAAACTTAGAAATTGAAAAAATATTGATTTGATTTTGAGTTATCATGTTTTGTAACAGTATCACTTTTTGGCTATTTTTACCCTATAAAAATTTAAAAAAAATAATAATGAAAATTTTTGATGTGAAATCATTAGTTTTTAGGTACATTCAATCCAAAAATGTGTACAAAGATAAAAAATTTCAATAATTTCAAAAAAATTCCTTCGAAGGTGTTCGTGTACCTTAAGCACGATCTTCTTCTTCTATTAACTCGACAGCCATAAGTGGACGAAGGCCTTCCCGAGAACCTTCTTCCATTCCAATCTCTGCTTCGAGACAGTTTTCCAGTTAGTAACACTTAAAACTAAAATCTGCCTCCACACAATCGATCCACCTCAACTTGCCCCCTAGTTCTAGTTCCAAAAGGTATATTGTTGAATATCCTAAATGTCAAAGTTGAGGGGTTCATTCTGCAGATGTGGCCCACAAGCCTCAAACATCCTATCTTGATGAATTTAACTATATATGCCTCAGTCACAAAGACAAACATATTAAGAAAACATGATCTTAGAAATCCTCAATAAAACAAAACATTTAACTATTCTCGCCCCTGTTATTGATTTGTATTTCCATTACTTTATTAAGAATCGCAAATCATCCTATTTTCCCTTAATGAAGATTTTTGAAACCATTTTTTTTTTAAATTGAATTCTCCTTTCTAGGTCTTTGTTTGGTTTGTAGCTCTATGGTTATTTTTATTCACTTTAGGTTAATTAGACCAGGATCTATAATTTAACGTGGATTCCGAATCATTTACAAACATCCATGCCACTGCCAGGATTCGAACCTAAAATCTGTTGTACTAAAGGCCAGAAAACTAACCAATTGGCCATCAGGCCGTCCGAGGTCTTTGTTAGTTACTTTATTAAATTTCTTGTTATTCTGGTCGTTAGAACGAGCATCATACGACTGAGTAGTATCAGTTTAATTATAGCTACCTTCTACAAATGAATTTTTGACCAAATTCAAGGTGAAGTCAAAGATACGTGGACAGTAACTCACTTGCACATTAGCGCACGGTAACTCAACCTTGACTTAAAATTTTATGTACATATAAATAGACAATATGATGAAAAATAATATAACATAATAAAATTTAAATAAGGAATTTAATACTAACATCACATTTTAATACTTGGTACGAATCTTGTAATGAAAGTACAAGAAGATTTAGTCAAAGGGCTTTTATTAATAGATTTTTAATATTCATTGGTAAAAATGTGCAAAAAATATTGGTTGATACAAATAGATCATGTGCATTTTAGCAACGACCGTAATTATATGAAGGTAATTTTAAACTGAAGCAATGTTTTGTGGAAATCAACAAATTTTGTATGAAGATATTTAGTTTACGATACTATATTTAGAATTTTATGTAAGAACATAAACGCCTAACAGCAATCTTTTTTTTTTTTACCCCAATGCAGCTGGCAAACAGACATGGACGTCTTGGATGCCTTAAGGCAAGAGCTGCACAGACGTTACTCACTTTGCATTACCCAGGGGGCACGTGTCACTTGAAGATATGCTACGCACGTAAGTAACTACTCCCACAACGCTCTACGATCCTGTTAGACCAGGACCTACGGTTTAAAGTGGATTCCGAACCACTACACACATCCATGGCACCGCCGGGACTCGAACTAGCTACGAGCTAGCTACTCGGCCATTCAGGCCCCCTAACAGCAATCTTAAAAAAATAAAAAATATAAAGCGTAGAATTCCAAATGAATTCATAAAAAAGGTTCGTGAAAGAAATTAAAAAAAAAAAAAAAAAAATACATGATCTATTACTGAAGCAAATGTTCGTCAATGATTATTGTTTGGATAATTAACTCTTCTGTTAGGGTAACAAAAGAAATAAATAAATAGTGGAGTTAAGAACACTGCATCCAAGTTAGCGCGTTATTTGATTGAAGTTCTCATACTTTAGTTTGCCATAAATGAATAGAATATTTTTCTAAAATCTAATTTGTCTTACTTTTATATTAAATTACATTAGGGTGATCCCTATTCATGTACCCTTTCAATTTTGGACAATTTCACTGAATTCTCTAATTTTTTTTTTTTTTTTTTTTTTTAATTTCTTTCGTGAACATTTTATAAACTTTTTTTTTTTTTTTTTTTTTTTTGCGTTTATGTTCTTACATTAAATTCTAAATATAGTATCGTAAACTAAATATCTTCGTACAGAATGTGTTGATTTTTCAAGAGATAAACAGATATTTCTATAGATTCCTTTTAAAAAAACTGTTCTTCCTTGGCAAAAAGAAAAACTTTTTATCATTTACTTTTTACAACTTACCTATAATTTTACGGATAAACCGTGCATTGGTCCGGTCGATTTTTTTTTTAATGTTTATTATTATTATTATTAATATTTTGTAATTTTTTCCTTCTAAAAAATATCCAAAAGTACAATACAACAAGAGAGTACAATGCTTCGTTTTTTTAAAAAAATTGAGAAGTTTTTGTGGCTAAAGCCATCACTTTTGTCGATATAATAATTTAAATATTTTTTGAAAGACATAATTGGAATATTTGTTTTAAATTTAAAACATTTTTAAAATAATAATACTAAAGTTTCTAATATTTCATTTTTTTACTATTCAATATTTTTAAAAATATATACTAAATAGGTGTTGTTAAAGTAACTAACAAACCTAAAGGTTTACACCACAGAAAATTAAGTAATTAAAATTCACATAAAGAAAATATTTATTTAAACAACAAGAACTGTATCAGTAAAATTTATCAAATATTTCTAAGCATCAACATCAGAATTTAAACGACAGAATTCCTCAAATCCATCATCATTATTTGTGTTTAGAACCTTAAATTCTTCCCGAAACATTGTTAAATGGCATAAAAACCACAAACATTTCAGTCACTCTACTAAGTAACTAAATCTGGTCCTATTCTTTCACTTTTTTCCTATTTTTCTCACGTCCGTATTTTCTCACACTCCGTTCTGGTCTCAAATTTTATGGCCTCTCTTTACAGATAAAAAAAAACTGGTTTTTTGGTCATTCGAGTGCCGTATAAGTATCAATGAATTTTACGATTATTTTTCTTTAATCTCATCCCTCGGATTGTAAAGAAAGTTCAATCTAAATTAGTTTCTCCATTTTGAACAATCACTTGTTTATCATGTTATTGCATTAGACATTCCTGAAACTTTTAAACTTAAGCACGTATTTTAGGATGATTAAGTTTTAAAATTTAAAATGGACTGAAAGTTTTTTTGTTATAATTTATTGATAATGATTAAAGGAATTTCAGTGCTATTTTTACAAGAATATTACGTCCTTTTTTTAAATTTTTTTTTATCACGTTTCACAATCAAAAATAAAACATAACTTAATTATTAATATTATCTTTCCATCTTAAAAATTCTTTTCTCTAATTTAAATTTTTCCTAATCTTGTCTTGATGTTTTCTTTGTTCTAAAATGTTTTGAACTATTCTTTATTTCTTATTCCCACTATCACTGTACATTATCTTTTCATTTAGTTGCCAACTCGATTTTTTATTCAACTAATTAACAAATGTTTAAATATCATTAAAAAAACCAAATTTTAATCTTACTCTTTTTATCAAAACATTCTATTTTAAAATTTCTTAAGCATTTTTTTTTTAAATCTTTTTTGATCAAATTGAAAATTTTCTTTTGATAGAATCTTAAGTGAACTTATTATTGTTTTAGTGTGGGGTTCGTGATGTACACAAAAATGAGCTTGTGACAAATTAAATTAAAAAAATATAAAAAAAAAATGAATTGAATTAAAAATTGAAAAATTGATTGCCTAATGATAGAAAACTGTGTTAAAAAATTAAATAAGTTGGAAAGGAAAATTTTAGGAAATGTAATTGTCAATTACCTATAGTACGAAATATCTGCCCAATATGGAAAATGTAGAATGTGTGTGTATATATATATATATATATATTCTATGATGAAGGTTTTTAATGGTTTGGGATCCATTTTTTTAAACCGTATGTCTCGGTCTAATATGACTGTTGAACGTACGACTGACAACCCTACCCCGTAAAAAGAAAACTTCTCCTGTCTTGAAATCTTCCAGTAGGCAGACAGCCTCGGTCCACTATGGGGCTGTTGGACTGATGAAGAAGAAGAGGTAACAAAAAGTTATATTTCAAGAAGAGCGACGTAGTCTTATTAATATGAGATTTTTTTTTACCCTCGTATAACCAGCACTAAAGGATTTTAAACATGTTGGAAAATCTTTTTAAAATGATTCTGCTCTGCACAGAAATTAAATGAAAATTTTGTTGTAAATTCAAATAATAGATAAGGTTTAAAATCGGAAAACACTGTGAATTTTACTTTAATATCGCCCAAAACAGCTTTGACCCCCATAAGAAAAATGAGATCAAAACAACCATATATGATACTTTGAAATTTCATATGATTTATTGTTATCATGTGTGAACATAATATTGTCCTGGTTAGAAGACAGTGGCTCTCCAAAAAAAGTGAAGCTATAAAATAAGAAATAAGTAAGAGTGACGACGATTTGCCAGATTGACGAAGAACCTTGGTTGCTCAGCAACCTCTATCTCCTGCTTTGTGAGTGAGGGAAGTTTCTTAAGCTTTAAGGCCATTGATTAGAAATAAGTAAGAGTTGAAGTTGTTGTTGAAAACAGATTAATCTCCTCGCGCAACGCGAGGAACTTTCATTTCAAAAACCTTTATTTAAAATAAACACTCATTTTCACGTGAATTTAATCTGTGTGTGTTTTAAAACTGGCATGAGATATGTGTTGCTAAATATAACGTCTGACTCATATCAAATCAAGTGCTTTACAGTTCATTTTAAGCTATCTTGATTACAAAATACTTATAAACATATTATGGTTCCAATATCCTCAAAATAGTGTCTGAGGATTAGCTTATGTTTATAAAAAATTTAACCATTGAATTTAGTAGTGCTTGTAGTATTGGAGCAATTGTTTTTTTATAAACGTCTACAGTTATAAATTTTTATTGTATTTCTGTCGTTATTGAATTTGGGGATTATACACTTTAGAGTTCAGATTTCGCCAGGTCACTTTTCCTCGCCAAATGCTCATTTCGTTTGTTTAGGACAGGGATGGCTACTACGACCCGCGGGTCAACTCCGGCCCACCGGAGGGTTCTATCCGGCCCGTGAATAGAATTTTAATTTGCCGGTCCGAGGCAAATTGAAAGAAATATATATTATATATCCATAATATATAAATACATCTCCTTTTCTACCTTAATTAAATATTATTTTTTTTCTTCCTTTTTTTCAAAGGACTGATGATCTTACTTTCTCTATTTTTGTTCTACAAAACATAAATCGACGGAAACAGCAAGCACAGACAGCTTTCAATCGGTAAAGTGTTAAAAGCGAAAGTTCTTTGTTAGTTATTGCTGTAGATTGGCGCTAATAAGCGTTATCTCTTTCTCGGGGAGCAGACATATGGGAATCCAATATAGGTGAATTAGACCTCACATGTGGCAGAGTGCGCATTTTAAGCTCCAGCCAGCGGCCTTTTGCAGGTTGAATTAATTGAGTTGCAATCTAACAATCATTTCAATTTTTTTACGTTTCTAAATATGACAAAGTTAAAATTTTACAAATCATTATCGAAAGTAAGTTTCCCAAATTTAATATCTGACTCCCAGGAAATCAGTACTATGTTTGCTTCATCTTATATATGCGAACAAGTGTTTTCAACTATGAACCTTAGAAAGAATTATTTCAGAAGTAGACTGACAGATGATCATTTAGCCTCGTTCCTCAGAATCAGTACATCTCACTTCGAACCTCAATATTAGGAACTTTTAAAAATAAAATCGTTATTTCATTCATCTCATTAACATATTTAAATTGTAATATTTGTATATTGTTTTTAAAATTTTAGAAAAATTTATCTAGCCGACCAAACTTTTTTTTTTTTTTTTCGATTTTTGACCCGCGACCGAAAAAGGTTTGCCCATCCCTGGTTTAGGAGAAGACTTGGCGAAAACGGCCAGGAAAAAATCACCAAATACATAAGCGGAACCCTAATGTGCAGAACTCCCTTTTTTTTTAGTATTTTGAACAATTTGTTACATAAATTTCTTGAGTTATTGAACATTGGTATATTCCCATGTGCATTCATCCAGCAAAATATGTTCACACATGATAAATTGAAATTCGTGAAAAGAATTTCGGTTTTTATTTTAATATATTTTATTTTCATTTTACGTTTTCTATATCATACATCAGTCTGCTGTTAACAGTACCATCCTTAGAAAGTGTATTTTAACAGACTAATAAAAATTTAATTAATATCATGCACTTTTCTCTTCAGTATATAAATCTGAATAAATGCGAAACATTTACTTCCATTTCTAAGAAAAATATAATTTTCAATAAAAAAAAAAGATATAATTTTAGTTTTCATTGGTTATTAATTAATAAGGGGCCTGATGGCCGAGTGACTAGGGCTCTGTCTCACAGGCTTCGGGTTCGAATCACGGCGGTGCCTCGGATGTTTGTAGTGGTCCGGGATCCTCTTTAAACCGTAGGTCCCGGTCTAATATGACTGTAGCGAATTGAGCGTAGGGCTGACACCCCTAACCCTTAAAAAGTAAACATCTCCTGTCGCGAAATATGCCAGTAGCAGATGGCCTTGGCTCACCATGGGGATATTGCGCCACTGATGAGGATGATGATGATGGCGGCTAACTAATAAAAGAAATTTGAATAATCAACCTTTGGGAAAACAACAAGATTTCAACTCCAAATACTGAAAATAAAAATAAAAATTGTATCATCCAAAACCCAAACGATTGTAATAATCATTTATTTATACTCTTAAAACAAAAAGTTCACAATTCTTACTTATCATTGCGCAATCTTTATTTATAGTCAACAAATCGTTCGATCCCTTGATTGAAGCGAAGTGAACCACCCCCACCCTCGCAAATGACGGGATGTTGCGTGGGAAACGTTCTCCTCGGGGACTCGCGAGCAGAAATCCATTTAGGAGAGACCACCCTTCACTCTTGATCATTATGGGTGGACATTTGCTGCACTTGCTCCTGTCATGGGAAAGTGAGACAGGTGTTGACGCGTGAGAGCGTTCGGAAGCGAGCGAGATCGTTTGATACGAACACTTTAGTCGGAGGAACACTACCCCCATTTCTCATATCACTGGAGTGTTCGTGTTCCACGGTGGTAGTGTTTGTGGCATGGATAATCGAGTTGAGCTTCGATGGTTTGGAAGGTAAAAGGATACTGACTTTTTAATGAAATGCGCTTTTCTCCTGTAGTGAACCTACTTTTGTCCCTTTTGTTGGAAGCTGAAAAAAAAAAAATAATAATAATAATAAAGAAATAAATAAAAAGGCATTTTTATAATGATAACAAGTCCTGATTTGATTTGTAAAAATATAATAATTAACGAAGTATTTAAACAGATTCATGCAAGAAATTATTCTATTTTAAAAATTAGTATGCTTATTCCTAATAAAAATAAATTACATCACACATGTCGAGAAACAAGGCGAAAGCTATATGTAACCTATATTTAAGCCTTCATTAAATTTCAATAGTGTTAATTTTCGAATATATAACAAGATTTCTAAGGAATATATCTTTAGTTAACGAAATTACTAATAGAGAAATACTCTTGTTCGTTAATTTCTTCTTCTTCTTCAATGGCGCAACTTCCCATGGTGAGCCAAGGCCGTTTGTCTACTTTCAAATTTCGAAACATGATATATATATATATATATACGAGATAGGACTGTCAGTCCTTCATCCAACAATCATATTAGACCGGGACCTACTGTTTAAAGTGGATTCCAAAGCACTATAAGCATCCAAAGCACTACCGGGAATCGAATCCTGAAGCATCGAGCGCCAGAGCTCTAGTTGGTTGGCCACCATATTCTGTTTTATTGAAAGATATTTTTTTCATTTTCGTGCGATTTGGCATTGTCCTTTGTCTCTAGAACGACAGATATGTAGAATATTCAACGTTACCTAGTGTTGCAAAACTGCTACTCTGCAGCCATACTTTGTATTAAATTTGTGAGAACATATCCTATGGAGGGTATCCTAAGGCCTATTCAGACTAGAGCACGATTCGAGTTGAGTCCCCCTCAGACGATCTCGCTCCGATCGTCTCCGTTTGACCGCGAGAAACAAGCCACTCTATCTCTGGCTGTGAGTGACAGCTGGTCGTAATGGGGGGGTCCCTTTGATGTGCGGAAGAAACCGACCCTTGCCGGAGAGAATTCGAAAGGCATGATTTTCTGTAGAACTGGTTTATTTTGGGTTAGCAAAAGCCATGCGTCCCTTATACGACTAAATGGGGATTTAGAAGTTCGTATTCTCTTTCTCTTAATCTCTAACCTAGTATAAAGGAATTAGAGAAGACTCAACGGAAGATCTTTACTACTTACGGATTTATAGTGCTTACCCCAGCCTTTAATTCGGCTTTAATTGTCAGATTCAAAAACTCTTCACTTAGCAACTTCAGAAACCCACTTATGAACCATCAGGCAACTCCCTTCTATATTGATGAATTAAATAGTAAGATAATATCATGAGTAAACTATCACACTTTACCATCAATTTCCTTTATAAAATCCTATAATGATGTTCTTTCTTATTCGTAGATATGCGTGAGACAATAGTTTCTTGAACTCACCTCTTCTCACTTCTGGTGGCTGACAATATATTTTTTTATATCTACTCATGTTGTGAATGTAATGTTCATTTCATAAAAACTTTTAAAAATTGAAATTGATTGACTCATGGCTCAGTGGCAATGCGCGCAGCTGGTAAGCATTAGGGTTTAGGTTCAATCCGCTGGCGGCTTTGTTGTAAACATTGTTACAAAAAACGATTAGACTCGGTGGTGTGATGTTCAACATCGTTAATCCTAAAAGTCCAATCGCAAGGCACTGCTCTCCTTCTTCAGCGTAACTGAGCCAAGTCACTTCTACCTACGGGCGCTCCATCGCAATAAAAGTTGCCCCCATCCTTCCATGAGACTCCTCGGAAAGAATTATATTGCTTGGAAAACTCGCAGAATAGTTTCCTATACCAATGTAAAGCTCTGTTGACTTAAAATCAAACTGCTGCATACGTATAATTAATTGTACAGTAGAATTAGAACAATTTAAGTATTGTAATAAGAAAAGTATATAATCCAATATTAAAAATAATTTACTTTGATTTATATAAATATATGCAGAACTTATAAATTTTATTTATAGTAGGGTTTTTGAAATATTTTAGGTTTTTCAGCATTTTGGACTTGGTCTAGATGTTGCTGTCTACCAAGTGGGATAAGAAAAAAGGAACGAATACAATCAAGCACAAATAATTATAAATGTTTAAAATGAAATGTAAAGGTTTTTTTTAAAGTTAAATAAGATAATGTGAAAATTTTAATCACCAAAACTTTTAGTGATCACGTGGGACAATTATCTAGTGATGACAATGTGATCCGGGTCAATTAAATAGTTAACCGACACTGACCTTTGTCCAGAATAATTCTTCCCCTTCCCCCTTCTGACTTGAATTGTTATATGTTAATCACTCTGCTTAAAACTCACAGAAAAACAGAAAATACGAATTCTTGGAAAGAATAACTGTCAATTCTTCTCCTGCCCTAAAAGGATTCAAACTTCTGGGTTCTAAGGTCAATTCAAACTTCTGGGTTTTAAGTGGCAAAGGTCACTTAAAACCCAGAAATAAAATGGGGCCAGTGAGATTAACCACTGTATATTCAAGATATATGTTGCCTTATCAAACCGGGTAAAAGGATAAAATTGTAAATTATTATTGAGAGGGAAGGTTTGTTTGTGAAGTTAGTCATTAAGAAATTCGCCTATTTAATTAATTAAAATCTTTCGTAATTTTCTTCATGTTGTTCCATCACACAAACCCTGTAGAATCTCCGTAGAAAAAATCTGCGTTATTTGTAAAAAGCAATGAATTATATTGCTTGGAAAAATTTCGAAGAATAGTTTTCTATACCAATATAAAGCTCTGTTGACTTAAAATCAAATTATTGTATAAGCATAATTAATGGTTTAAAAGAGTTTAAATAGCGTTATAAGAAAAGTATATAATCCGATATTAAGAATAATTTACTTTGATAAATATATATGGATCTAATAAATTTTAGCTATAGTAGGGTTTTTGTAATATTTTAAGGTTTCCAGCATTTTTGGTCCAATATCGGTATAAGTCATTTATTAGATACTATAAAGCAAAATCATTTGATTACGAAATATTTGAGCCGAAGTTACAAATCAGCAATAAAATTTGTTAGTTTTAATAAATCTTAATTTTAAGTCATAAATCTTAAAAAAAAGTCATTAACATATTAAAATTAACCCCAAAATTCTCCAAGTAAAAATTAACTTCGGGTTTTTTTTTCCATTAAATATTAATAGATTGCTACAATTTTTTTTTCCATTAAATATTAATAGATTGCTACAATGTTGAAATATTTTTCCTAATATTCATTTCAAATATTAACACATTGAAATATTTTTTTTTCTAATACTCATTCATTTCAAATATTAGCACATTGAAATATTTTTTTCTAATACTTATTTCAAATATTAATTCACTAAAGACGTCAGGTGTGCAGTATAAAGTATATAGCCTGAATTCCCGTACATTGTTTTGTAAATAAGTGTAATTTGTAGTAATTTTTTAAGTGGTTAATATATTCCGTAATGGTTAACATCTCTGCATATGACATGAATTTCCTTTATCCGCCAACAATTGAAAAATAAAAGACGAGAATTCACGTCTCAAAATCTTCAAAGTGTTAATACTATACATTACATGCATAGTTTTTAAATAATTTATGTACAGAATTGCAAATAAAGATTGATTAATTCACATTTTAGATCCGTAATTCAGATTTTTTTCCGTCATCCGCCGCCAACAATTGAAAAACAAAAGACGAGAATTATGTCTCATGTGTTTAAAGTGTTATTACTGTATGTACACTACATATATAGTATTTGAATAATTTATATATAGAATTGCAAATAAAGATTGATTAATTCAGATTTTAAAAAAAATTACAAAACTATTTACAAACTTTTAAAAATTAATTCTATAAAAAAAAGCTGAAAACCTTTCCTTGAATTGCAAAAAAAAAATTCAGATTTTTTTTTTTTTCTCATGATGTTTAATTTGGAATGAATAGTTACGCAGATATCGAATGTTCAGGCACATAAAAAAAAAGCCTACTGCGCAAATGCCGAAACTGACCATGCTTAATCCGGATGTTCTGTGAAATATTGTATCCGCTTTCGAGCTAAACTTTTTTCAATTGAAATCAGTCGATTCCACACGCAGTATAAATAACTTTTTTTTATTGCTGGTTTAAGCAGTGAAACGTTTCAGCTGGTCAATTGGCTCATTGAATTTGACGAATGTGTGTGTACATAACCATTTTAATTGAAAGTTACTTGTTATGGCTAGGTGATCTTTAACAAACATCAAGTGAAATGAACCCTACTTCATTAAAAGTTTAAATTTGCATTCATGAAACAATAAACAGTTCATTCCTTTTCATTTTCAGATTTTCAATCCACACTCAATTACAGCTTCAGTCAAAAGTATGAATGATCCTAAAAAAAAAATAATAAATAAAAAAATAAAAAAAAAGACTTATTTTCTTAAATGTGTTTAATTTTATGAATAGAACTTAAAATCAGTTATAAATTACTCGAATTTAAAATAAAGTAATTAAAAAAAAATTTTTTTTGATATATTTATGGAGGTGATTTTGAAATTATTATTTATTTAAAATTTATGAGAGAAATTCAATTAAAAAGAATTTTTATTGATTTTATAACAGAGATTATGACATTAGAGAACAAATTATTTTCGAATAGCAAAACAGCAATTGTATGAAAGGCAATTGTATTAGGAGAAAAAAATCTAAAACAAGTAATATAAATTTTTTTTTTTTTTAAAGTCAATTCCTACTTTTTTTTCACTTTATTACAGAAAGTCCTTTATAAACAATTTTCATTCATTTTTTAAAGTTTATCTGACGCCATCTATTGGTAGATATAGGCAACTTAAATCTAAAAAAAAATAATTAATTAAATTTAATTACTGAATTAATATTTGAAAAAACTGTATTAACATCCAGTGTCATCCACTACAAGTTAAAAAAAAATGTATTTGAACATGAGTGGATGAATAAAAAGTATTTTTGAACAAGATATATATAGGGAGAGTGTGAGCTAATTGAAAAATAACTTATTTTTTTAAATTTCTAATTTTATGAATGAAAATCAATTATAAATTATTCGAAATAAAAATGAAGTAATTAAAAAAAAAAAAAATTTTTAATAATCGTTTGCAAAATATATATATATATATATAATAAATAAATAAATGAATATTTTTGCAGATGATTTTAAAATTATTATTATTCATTTATTGATTTACAATTTATGAGAGAAATTCAGTGAAAAGGAATTTTTCTACTATATTGATTTTATATAACAGAGATTATATCTTTAGAAAATAAAGTACTTTCAAATGCTAAAGCAACAATTTTATGAAGTCTACTATTAGGAGAAAAAAAACATCAAAAAATCCTAAAAGAATTACTTAATTTTTTAAATATGTTTAACTTTAAGAATAAAAATAAAAATAAATTATAAATTACTCGAATTAAAGATGAAGCAATTAAAAAAAATATTTTTAATAACCGCTTGCAAAAAAAATAAATAATTAAATAAATGCAGATGATTTAAAAATTATTATTATTTATTTGCTTACAATTTATAAGCGAAATTCAATAAAAAAGAATTTTTCTACTTAACTTTAGAGAACAAACTACTTTAGAATAGCAAAGCAACAATTTTATGAAGGCTGTGAAAAGAATGAAAAAAAAAAAAAAAAAAAAAAAAAAAAATCTAAGACAATCCTAAAAAAAATAACTTCATTTTTTTAAATGTATTTAATTTAATGAATAAAAATAAAAATAAAAATAAATTATAATTTACTCAAATTAAAAATGAAGTAATTAACAAAAAAAAAAATTTTTTTTTAATAACAATAAAATAACAACAACATTTTTAATAACAACAAAATTTACAATTTATGAGCGAAATTTAATGAAAAGAATTTTTCGACTCAGCTTTAGAAAAAAACCTGCTTTTGAATAGCAAAGCAACAATTTTACGAGGACTACTATTAGGAAAAAAAAAAATCACATTTTAATAGAATAAAAACTGAATAAAAAAACAAAAGGATAATTTTCTAACATGAGAACAGTCTTTCGATTCGAAAATCAATATGAAACCGGAAAACTTCTACTTAGGCGGCTGATGATCTTGTCTGAGATAACAGGACGATCAATCAGAGCAAGTACAATAAGAAAGAGATTTGCAAAAGAGGATGTGAATAAATAGCCAGAAAATGCTAAAACAAAACCGTACAATGAAAAGTAAGAACTTTAAAGACAACTAGATCAACTTTTCTAACACAAGAAAAGCTAAATTTAAACGGTTTTCAAGCTCAAACCAGCCAGTTAAAAAGCTTACATACATACATACTTTAATTGCTTTATTTTATTTATTTATTTATTTTATTGTACTAAGCGAAAAGAGTTTTGGTTTGTCCTTTTGTGTACTTTGAAGCGAAAAGAGGTATAGGAGAAGTACGTATATCGACCAGTACGTGTAATTTTCATCTCAGAACACCAAAGGACCAAAGTAAGATCAAAGTAAGGGACCAAAGTAATCCAGGATTGTATTGTATTCGATGGTGTAAGATATATCTTTATTTATGGTTTGGTTTATAGCTCTACGATATTTATTTTTTTGTGCACTTTAGGCTAGTTATGTAGTCATATGTAATTGAACATGGTTATAAAGTAAATGGAATTATGGATTTGCAAAACATTTCCTAATACCAACATGCACTATCAACTAAGTTAAAATTCAAATTTCTCTCTAAATTCAAAATTCTTTTTTAAATATTTGAGATTCTTCTTAATATAAAATTTTTTTGTTTATTAATCAATTTAGATTTTTTTAAGCGAACAAGCCCATATATATTTTAAGGATTTTATTTTATTTGTGTGTATAATACTTTTCTACTAAAAATTAATTTTTGTCTATAAAAATGAAAACAAAATAAAGCGATTAGGAAATAGTCGTGTAGAAAATTAAAAAAAATTACAATTGTTATAATGATTTAGGAAAAAAGGTTTATTGTTTCGACAATACTTCAATAATAATTAAAATTATCTAAAACAAGGTTTTTAATAATTTGATTTAATTATTATTTCTTATTTTATTAATTTAATTAAACATTATTTTAAATGTTAAAAATTTACCTAATTTTTTCATTTTAATTATCTATTATGGTTTTAAATAATTATTAAATTTTACCTTTTTTGAGAAAAAAAAAAAATGTCCTCCCCGGCGGGGAATCGAACCCCGGTCTCCCGCGTGACAGGGCACTATACTACCGAGGATAAAGACACCTGCCGAAACCTGGAATCGAACCAGGGACCTTTAAGATCTTCAGTCTATAACGCTCTCCCAACTGAGCTATTTCGGCACGTCTAAATGCCTGTTGTTCAAGAATAGGTCCGCACTGCTCCGGTACCTCTTGACCCCGCCCTCTTCCTAGTGACTTGACTTCCCGCTGATAAATAAATAGAGAGTTTTTGCATACCGTACGTTAGTTACCGTCGGACGTCCGTTAGCTTTTTCTCCCTAGCGCGCATGCTCAGTTTCCTATGAGCATGCGCGCTAGGGAGAAAAAGCTAACGGACGTCCTACGGTAACTAACGTACGGTATGCAAAAACTCTCTAATTTCTTTATCTAACGTTAAGCGAATGACAGAAAAATTATTAAAAAAAACTAAAAAAATCCCACATATATCTTCAGGTTCTCATCGTTCTGTTAAATGGCATTGTTATTTGATGAAGTGTATTCGAATGGAACTATAAAAATTTGAAATCTTTACCAAAACAGAATACATTCTGCATTTAAGAAAGGGTAAGCAAATATATTATTCCAAAATCAAGCTGTGTTAAAAATGTATGATTAATTAACTAGAATGATTTCATGGATCGGATTTACAGATAGAATACATTTTTAACCACGAGTTGTTTAATATGTATGTAATACATATGTAAAAAAATTAAAATGCGATAATTTTGCGCGGATTCTTCTTTACAAATGCATACATTAATTCTAAAGATAAATCCAGTTGCATAAATTTAGAATATAAGTAGAAAAAATTATTTGAAATAATGTATTGAAATATTTGCATTATTTGATTGTACATTATCTCACAAAAGTTTTCCCATATGTTTGATTCTTTTTATAATTATAGGAGAAGAAATAAACATTACTATTTCAAATTATTAGTACAATGAAAGAATTTTAAATCCTTCCAAATAACGAGTATGGTTTATTAGTGATATATCATAAATATTTCAGCATCGCTTTAGACTCCCATCTAAGCTAGTCTAATTACATGTTTACATTATTTTTCGGTCATAATTAAAAAATTATTTTCTGCTATATCTAGCATGTCACATATTGCATAGAACTGATTACTCAAAATATACAATTTTATTCATATAAGAATATCCCAATAGTTTTGTCAAGCACCTATACTTCGTTAGAAATTCGTAAATTAATTACTAATTTGCTACGACAGTTTCAACTATTTCACATTATACTGTTTCCCCCCACCCTGGCATAAGACATTATAAAATGTATCATAAAATAAGCAGTCAGGATCCGGAAAGGCAACAAAGCTATCCCATGAAATGAAGGCAACCCTTGTTAGAAAAACCAAGAACAAAGAAGTTGGCAAATCCAATATTATGAGCTATAAAACTTTTAGTAAAATTGCAAGAATGTCTGTAAATCTTAAACAGTTCGATGAATTATCCGATTTACTGGATATGGGCAAGAAAGAAATTCTTTGTAAATGAAAATAATCGAAAACTTCGAATTTTATCTGCCGAAAAGTTAAAAAAATTTTCTTTAGAATATTGGAACAATGCAGATGTAAATGCTTAAATATATTTGAATATTCCAAGATATTTTCCAAATTTTAAAACTTTTTAATAATTTTTTTATAATTTTAAATAATCTGACTACTAGGATCAAATATAACTTAAGTCCAGTTAATAATAGTCAAAAAACACAAGTTAAAAACAGTTTTAACTTCAAAATAGCAAGTGATTGTGATTTAAAAAAAAATGATATAATATTCATACTTAAATTTCTTTATACTTGAACATTCCTATCTTGATCATGCTTTGCAATTATATTTACTTAAATTAAAATTTTTAACCCCAATGTCTTAATTCGGGGTCTGATGACTGTGTGATTAGCGCTCTGGCCCTCGGTGCTTTCGGGTTCTAATCCCTGCAGTGCCAAGGATGTTTTTAGTGGTTCGGAATCTACTTTAAAACCGTAGATCCGGTCTAATATGACTGTAGAGCGTTGGGCTTAGGGTTGACAACCCCACCTCTTAAAAAGAAAACATCTCTTGTCTCGAAATCTGCTAGTAGGCAAACGGCCTTGGCCCACCATGGGGCTGTTGTGCCAAATGAAGAATATCTTAATTCAAAGCCCTAAATATTGCAGCAATTAATTTCACATCATCGGATTTTATTGTTTGCGCAGCGTTGTTCATTTTTGCTGTGAGTAATTTCTGTATTTTGTAAGATAGTAAAACACAAAAGAATTACGTGAATTGCTGAACATATTACAACAATATGATAAAAAGACAGCTTGAAATAGAAATATTATTCATTTTTAAAACGTGTAAGTGTAAAAGCGTTATTCTGCTAGCGCCATGTTCTAGCAAGTATCTGATAAATTATGTTAATAACAGTTATGATACGCGGCTTCAGTACAAAGTACATGAGAGATACAATCTTTTACAAAGTCTTGCATGGAAAATCAAAATCAGTGAAATTGAATCTACAGATTCAATTCTCCTATTCTAAGGAGAAGTTAAGGAATTATAATTGAGTATTCTACAGAATTTCCTAAGTCCTCCTAAGATGTTTGCGATACATGGCGTTAAATCGAATATCACTTGAACGATAATGAAGAATTGAGGAATATCACATCAAGATTTATTGATTTTTAGTTATATATTAACAAAAGCATTTTTCCCCTGCATCTCTTCCTTTTTCAATTCCTTCTATTAGCTCACACTCTCCCTATATATATCTTGTTCAAATTTTCAATCGTTCATAAAATACTTTTTATTCATCCGCTCAACTTCAAACACATTATTTTTGAACTTATAGTGGATGACACTTAATGTTAATACTGTTTTTTTCAAATATTAATTCAGTAATTAAATTTAATTAATTAATTAAATTTTTTTTTAGATTTAATTTGCTTAAAAAAAATGAATGAAACTTATTTATAAAGGACTTTCTGCAATAGAGTGAAAAAAAAGTAGGAATTGACTTAATTTTTTTTTTTATATATATTACTTGTTTATCTTAATTTTATTATTTGTCTAATGATTCTCGGATATATGAGGAGGAGTTAGGGAATTCTAATTGAATATTCTACAGATTTCCTTAACTCCTCCTAAGATGTTTGCAATACATGGCATTATTACTATTTGTTTAATAATTTTTGGATAATGTATGTATTGGATAGATGAATAATTAATCTTTGAAATTATTTTCATGAAATTCTATTATAATTAAATTTTATTATAGTAGAATTATGACATAATAATTTTATAAGTATAAATATCATTTTTTTAAATAATAAGTATCAAGTATAAGTATCTTTTTTTTTAAAAATAAATAGAATTAAATTATAAAATTCCGTCTATTTTTTTATACTTAGATGTTTTTAACAATCTAAATATATTTTCCTTTCCACTTACGTTTTGCTAAGTTTGATTCGTTTAGGTCGTGTAAAAGTAAAAAATCTCATTAATTTCAATGATTTGTTGACTATCAATCTGAAATTTAATTGTCATTGTAATTAAATTAAAATTATAATTAAATTTCAATTAAACACAAATAATTTAATATTATTGTAAATTGTTATTGGTAATTTTAATTGTTTATTATGGACGAGTTTTCAAAGTTAATTTAATATGGAACAAAATTTATAAGATCGAACAAAAATGCTGTATTTCTTAGAAAATTTAAACTGTTTCCGATACTTTTTATGCTAATACCTCAAAAAAAAAAAATATAAAAATAAAAATTGTTTAATAGAGAAATTTGTACTAAAATAGAGTTACAGAATCAACCTTAGAAGTAAAAGAACACTTTCGAAAAAATTTCACATAAGAATTTTTTATTTTATTTCGAATCTGTTGCTTTATCAAAAGAAAACTATAATGGATAATGTAAAGCGATATTATAGTACAATATCAAATATTTAAAAGTGAAAGTGATATTAAGTAATGGATAAAATATGTCCATGTCCATGGATTACTTCTTTTGGTAGGTTCATGTTTGAATCCTGGCGTTGACATGGATATTTGTTAGTGGTTCGGAATCCACGTTAAACTTGGAGGTTAAGGACAAGGAGGACAAGTTCCTTTTCTAATTAGCTTTGCAAAAAATGACTGTAGAGTGACAAACCAAACTCCTTTGGCAGGTGAAATCTTTACTTATCTCTTTGAATTGCACTGTCCACCTTGGTCACTTTTGAAAAGGCCCCTTTATTCTTCGCATGACAAAAGAAAACTCCCCTTCAACTACCCAAGTTTCATTCTATGTTGACCGTACCTGGAAACTCTTTCTTTCTCTATGTTACAGATAGGATTGTTGGTGTATTCAATACTTTACATTTAGCTTCTGGAAGAATTTGCGGTGACCTTTCTTTTACCTCGTGTTAGAAAAACCATCAATCACTAAGGTTTCACTCTTTGTTCATTTTCCCTGGAAATCCTTCTATGTTGAACGCTAGTGACAGGACTATTGGAGGGATTCAGTACTTATTTATCGCTTGAGGAAGCCTTTGAGGTGTGCCTTTGCTTTTGCTTCGTGTGAGGCTTCTGATAAAAAAATATATAGAAATAGGCAACTAGCATATTGATTACGGTGTACCAATGGGAATAGACCCCTTAACCTCTTCATCTAAGTGGATGAGGAGGTTAAGGGGTCTATTATTTCTGAAGGGGTTAAATTATAAGGGGTCTAAATTTTATATATGAAAATTTAAGATTATTAATTGCCTGCTTAATGTTAGTATATGGTAAAAAATAAAGTTTCTAAAAAAATTAAGAATGGTACTACAGATTAAAAAAATACAAAAAATAAATAAAAGTAAGATAAAAAATAAAAAGTTAAAAGTAAAAGTAAAAGAATTTCAATTAAAAAAATCGGTACAATTAGGGACCCGTTGTCGATGCCATAAAAATATTACATAAGATTAAAATTGTGATTGCTGAAAGGGTGGGCCTTAGCGAGGAATCTAATAACCCCCCAAAAAAAAAAAATAAATAATAATAATAAATAAATAAAACACGACCGTAAGCCGTAAGAAGTAAGCAACGAATAATTTTGGTTGATGTTTTCTGATTGATTTATGGCAATTCAAATGTCATAAGTTATTTCAAATTGAGGATTAAGAATCGATCATACCTGTGCAGTTTGACTGCATTTGGATTTAAATGGCATTTATTCAATCAGATTTGGTATTTTAGAGTTTCTTGCTAATCAATTCTTGCTTTTCAATTCTATTATTGATTTTCAGGTATGGTTTTAGTTTAAATATTATTTGTTCAAACTGGTCATTTTAAATGACCGCCAGGTTTGGTTCTTGAATTCACAAAGTTAATATCCCACTGCCAGTTTCTCTTTTATTCTGCCTTGGCTATCATTTCTGGAAAAACTTTATCACTTAAGATTTATTGGCAGGATTCAGTACTTTAACATGGCGTTTTCGGAAGACTTTTTGTTAGGACTGTACTTCGTGGGAGGCCTTTTTTTGAGAAACTGGCAAATAGATAGATTGTTGAGGAAAAACTATAATAGAAAGCGATTGCTCTGATTGATTTTTGACTGTTCTTAACTCAGTTAAGGTCCCCCACTTTACTTGGAAACCCTTCATTACTAGCAACAAGGTTATTTGCAGGATTTAGTATTTTGAATATCACTTTTGGAAGAATTAGTGTTAGGCATTTTCTTAGTGTGAAGTATCTCATATGAAACTGATTACCATTATGAAAGAAAAATTATTATAGACAAAAAGTGATACTGGTTGATTTTCTTCGATTTTTGATGGCTCAAATGTTATTTCAAATTGAGGATTATGAATTAATTTCTAATCTATCACCAATATGCCGTCATACCAGAATTGATATTTTAAAGCTTTCTGGTAATTATTTAACGAATTTATTTCATTGCTGCATTTTTTTAATTTTAATATTTTTGATGTATTATGTTTTTTAATTAACATTTAATTTAATTCCAACCAAATAATAAAGTATGCCACCAGGTTGTACAGTTAACGTATTGATTTTATTAAAGATCTTTTAAAATTGGTTTTAATAAATATTTTTTACTATAATTACGAATAAAAAAACTTCTTTATTAAAGAAAAACGAATATATTTTCAATAACGGCAATTTTACAATTACTAAATGCATGAATATTGATGCAAAAGAAATTTATCTCGTGTTTGCTGAAATGTAATAAACGCGAAGTGAAATATGAAAGTTTATATTTGTTACATTTATTTACATTTACATGACGATTTGCCAGATTGACGGAGAGGCTTGGTTGCATAGCAGCCTCTATCCCCTGCTTTGTGAATGAGAGAAGTTTCTTAAGCTTTAATCCCATTGATTAGACAGAAAAAGAGTAATATATATATATATATATATATTATTAATTTATTTAAAAAAATGAACTTATTAAAAATTTATATTTTTTACTAATTAATAAAAAACATTTATGCATGTATAAATTTTTTATATTATTATTACAAGTTTTAAGAAGGTAATAAACAAGTAATATGAAAAAAAAAAATTTAAATTCAATTCCTACTTTTTTTTCTCTATATTGCAGAAAGTCCTTTATAAATAATCTTCATTCATTTTTTTAAGTTTATCTTGCGCCATCTATTGGTAGGTACATGCAACTTAAATCTAAAAAAAACTAAAATTAATTAATTTAATTTAATTACCGAATTAATATTTGAAAAAACTGTATTAACATCCAGTGTCATCCACTACAAGTTCAAAAAAAATGTATTCGAACTTGAGTGGATGAATAAAAAGTATTTTATGAACGATTGAAAATTTGAACAAGATATATATAGGGAGAGTGTGAGCTAATAGAAGGAATTGAACAAAATAAACAATAGAAACAAAAACGATTGGAGGGGAAACTGTGTCTCAATGGAGAAACTGCATTTTAATTCGGAAAGGAGGATATCGAAACATTAATGAATAATATTCAGAACAGCGCGAGGTTTTTTTGCGATTTTTGAAATCAGAAATGTCGTAATCATAGTTGCTTAGATCATTCAAAACAGAATTATTAATATTTGGAATGGAGTTATAAAATTTTTGTGCAATCCTCATTTCTGAAAAAAACTGGGCGAATTTGTAATCATGCGAAGGACATTTACATTTTCATTGTATTTATATATATATTTCTCTAAGTATGTGTTGTCTTCTGAAAAAAGGGCACAATTTACATCCAAATTTCATCGAAGTTGGCAGAGATTGTTCTAATACAAAGCTTAGATCAACTGAAAAAAAGATTTTCGACTCTGGATCAATATTTGTTAATAAATTACCCAATTAGGTTTTATGCTAATTTGGCGACGTTTAATGTTTGGCGATATTTTCATGGTTTATATACACTATTATACATTTTACAAAGTTATATACACACTTTTATTACAGATATATATTTCTCAAAGTTTATGTGTGTATTCGCGCCTATGCATGCTCACTATTTATATCCGAATTTGTCCAAAATTGGCAGGAATGTTTCTAATACAAAGCCTACAACAGAAAAAAAAATTTCGAAATTGGATCAATATTTATTAAAAAATTACCCAATTAGGCTTTACGCCAATTTGAGGATTTTTCGTGGTTGGCGACTTTTTCATGATTGGAGTTGAAATAATTTGGCTATTCACATTTGCAGTTGATTACTATAAATTATCATCACAATGCTAAAACATTAATTAAATTAATGTAACATTCTTATTACGGATATATATATATATATATATATGTGTCAAATTTTCCGTTTTCTTTTTATAATCACTATTCTATTTAATATTTGTATTGCATGTAAAGAATTCGAGATTGGCGACTTATTATTATTATTTTTTTTTTTTTTTGTTCTAATGCAACTGGCAAAAACTTAGACAATTGTCTTTAATGCCTTAATGCCAGCGCTGCACCGACGTTAGTCACTTAGCACTACCCAGCGGGTTTGTGTAGCTTGATGATAAGCCACGGACGCGGAGTAACAATACCCGCAACGCTCTACGATCCTGTTAGACCGGGACCTACGTTTTAAAGTGGATTCCGAACCCCTACAAACAACCATGGCACTGCCGGGACTTTAACCCGAAAACTGTGGTATCGAACGCCAGAGCGCTAGCCACTCGGCCATTCAGGCCCCGACTTTTTCATCGTTTGATTTTGCTATTCACATTTGTGGTCGATTACTATAAAATACTATCACAATGCTAAAAAACATTAATTAAATTAATGTAACGTTCCTGCATCAAGTTTTTCTTTTTCTAATTACTATTCTATTTAATTTTTTTATTGCATGCAAAGAATTTGGAAACAGATTAAACGAATATATAATAACTTCCTTGTGCAGCCTCTGAGATTATATTAGTTTTGCCAAGTCGGTGCATTCCTGGTATAATCGGATTCAATGCTAATATCGATTGTTGACCATCTGCAACCTCAGCAACTCACACAGTACTGAATTAAAACTCAACACCTTCTCATCTAACAGTTTCTCACCGGAAGCTAACGGAAGGAGCGGACTACGCGGGCAGCCAGCAACATTCTGTCTTCATATCCTGGGCGTAGGGCATTCATTTTGCTGTCGGACCTCGAAATGCTGTGTAGCGTAGTTCCCACGGAACTCGCCCTTGATTTTGATAGAGAGTGTTTCCGTGAGAAGTAATGAATTAGTGCGGAGTTTTTTACGATCGGCCATCTTTCAAAGAGGCGTTCAGTTAGTTCCTTTATGAGCTAATAATGCGGGGTTTAAGAGACGAAAAATAGGTTTTTGTGTTTATAATTGCTTTTTGGGTGGTGATATTTTTGTTTTGATTTCAGGATAGTTACGCAACTGTTTTTTTGGCTTTTGAATATTATTAATCACGTAAACAACAGTTTATTGCTAAATAATTTAATATGCGGTTATATAGGATGTCAGTTTAAGCATAATAACGAATTTTTTTTCTTTAATTGATTGGTAGCCCACCTTACCGATTTTAAATACAATTTCGTGGGAAAATTGGTAATTCCATAAATCTTTAAGTCACTTTTTGAAAAATAAAATTATTATTACATTTATTTAGAAACATTTAATTTCTTTTGTTTAGAAACCTTTTAAGTTTATTTAGAAACATTTAATTTTTTTTATTTTAAAACCTTTTAAATTTATATAGAAACCTTTTATTTTTTTTGTTTAGAAACATTTGAAATTTATACAGAAACTTTTGAAATTTATATAGAAACCTTTTATTTTTTATTTAAAAACCTTTTACCTTTATTTAGAAATATTTATTTAAAAATTTAAAATACCTAAAATGCACCCAAAATATTACAGCTTGAATTCAACAACATTTTTAAAAAACTTAAAACCTGTGAAATTAATTTGTTGAAAATAATTTATTAAATTTATGTCGTTAACCTGATAACAACAGTTATGCATAGAGCATTAATTTATACATACATGACACAAATTGTTTCAGCTGTAAATATTAAGTTAAAAATTAGAAGCGCTAATAATTAAAGATCGAGTCATTTTTCCACTTGACCATATAAATGTAATGACCAACAGACCATTCAATAAATTAGGAAGCAAAAAACCCCTATTTTATTTATTTTACATTTTTTATTTATTTTAACTTTAATTTTATTATTTTTTTGTATATCAGCTGTATCATTTATAAAGCTGTTGGCCTTAACGAATTTGTGCACAACTAATTTCTTTCAACTCTTAAGGAAATTATTTGTGGAATTTTTTTTTAAATTCTGTTTTTTAACATTAACTTCATTTGTGTTTAATCTCATCTGAGGTTAAAATTACATTAAACAAAGCGACACTAAATTCCATGGTGCCTGATGGCTGAGTAACTAACGCTCTGGCACTCGGACCCACAGGTACGTGTCACGGCGGTGCCCATTGATGTTTGTAGTGATTCGGAATCCACTTTAAACAGTAGGTGCCGGTCTAATATGACTATAGGGCGTAGGACTGACAACCCTACCCCGTACAAAGAAAAACAAAAGCATCTGTCTCTGCCATTAAATAGATGACCTTGGCCCACCATGGGGTTGCCGTCCCAATGAAGAAGACATTAAATTTCAACACTTGAAGGCGATTACAATGATTTAAATACGATGACCAACAGACGTGAATGATTTTAAAGAATTGACTTTTAGCTGTTGAAACTTTGCATTTCTCTTCTTTCTTTCACTAAATTATTTATTTTATTATTATTATTTTTAGAATTGATGCATCCAGTGATGAAAGAATCGAACTTTATTTAAATGCGATTGTGTTTAATTGGTTTTATAGTATTAAATAGTGATTAACAAAGGTTAAACAGTAAATTTAAATTTTCTTTCAGTAGTTTTTTTATACATAATATCATGTGTAACACATTTTATAAAGTCTCCCCGCCCCTTTTTTAATATTGATTTGTGTTGTTGTTGTTACTAATTCCCTGTCGCAGATGACTGGGCCATGGCTAAGGATAATATGCAGTTTCACTTTTAGCATTAGGAATCACGAGGACTGAAGACTGATCTCAATACAACGCTCTACGATCATATTAGACCGGTACCTAGGGTTTAAAATGAATTCCAAACCACTACAAACATCCATGACACTACCGGGATTCGATCCCATAACTTGTGACACCGAACGCTAGACACTCGCCATTCAGGCCCATATTGATTTATAAATGAATGTTTTGAAGCATTAGTACAATTTTTGATGCATTACCAATATATATCTTCCATATTTAGGTATTTCATTGTGCTAGATAGATATTTCAGTAATAATGGACTTGCTTATGGTTTTGTGGATTTGCTAGTTCCTGTAAATTTGCTTAGAAATTCCCAAAAATTCCAGTTGCTATAAAACTGTAATATCAAAATTCTAATTTTTATCGTTAGTATTTATTATAATCATCATTAAAAAAAAAACGAAATTTGTACATAGAATCATTATATGCCACTTTTAACCACGTTAAATCCATTTTTTAACACATTTTTTTTTCTTTTAATTTCGCAATACTTTGTTTCCATGTCATAGATTCTACATTAAACAATTGAAAACTTGAATTATGAACTGACTATTGACTATTATGAATTGACTATTGAACTTGAATCTTGACTATTTTTATGGTGACATTCATTTCATGCTTGGACTTTACATACGGGAATTCTATGGTTCTGAATCCTATTTTCAAACTTTAGCTTAGAATCATTACATGTTTGATTAAAAATATTGTTAATATTACTTTTATAAGAGGACATTTTACTATTAACTTATTTTGTTCCATTAATATGATTTTATCTATAGAAAAAGAGAGGGTTGGGTTTGCCGCTCTACTGTCATTCAAATCCTTCTATTAGCTCACACTCTCCCTATATATATCTTGTTCAAATTTTCAATCGTTAATGAAATACTTCTTATTCATCCACTCAAGTTCAAATACATTTTTATTTGAACTTCTAGTGGATGACACTGGATATTAATAGAGTTTTTTCAAATATTAATTCATTCATTAAATTTAATTAATTAATGTTAGTTTTTTTTAGATTTAAATTGCATATATCTACCAATAGATGGCGCCAGATAAACTTAAAAAAATGAATGAAAATTATTTATAAAAGACTTTCTGCAATATAGTGAAAAAAAAGTAGGAATTGACTTAATTTTTTTTATTTTTTTTATTACTTGTTTTTTGCACACTTTAGGTTAATTAGACCGCGGCCTACAGTTTAACGTGGATTCCGAACCACTCGCAAACAGCAACCGCCAGGATTCGAGCCTGAAGCCTATGGTACGAAAGGCCAGAGCGATAGCCAATTGGTCATCAGGCCGCTGAAAAAGAGAAGTGGCGGGGGTGTTGCTACACTCACTACAAGCATGAGTTAATAATGAAGAGTCGACGAACCATTACAGAATCTGTGGTTCAAGGGATCTATGAAATTAGAAGAGAAAAGAATCATTATCTCCATTTTCACTGATTTCAAATGAAATCTTTCATTTCTCATTTGAATATACGCATCGAAATTTTGATGATAACATTGTATCTATGATTAACGATAGAAATAGTAATTTTTTTTTCTATCACGTAACAACTTCATTCATAAGTAACAACAGAGTTTTCTTGTTTATTTTAATGAGTTTGTCTGTTTTTAATAATAAATTTGATACATACTATACAATAGGGATCTCCAAACCGCGGGCCAAATCCGGCCCGCCAGTGTCATCGATCATTCTGTATGTCAAAAAAACACACAGAATGATAATAAATCGGTTTAATTGACATGCTAAGTAAAGTTTAATGACAAGCATAATACGCAGAAAATTTAACTCAAGTATAACAACGAACAAATAATTGAAATGAATCCCACTAACATTATAAACTAGTGAATATCCCGCGGTTACCCTCGGTAGTTATGTTGGGGTAAAGAGTATCGCATATGTATGTATATCGATGTTTGGAATGTATATATCCTGAATCGAAAATATGATTTTTATCCTGAAAATCCTTCAGGAACAGAAAAGCTAAATTAACGCGAAGGAAACCGTGGGGCATGCACTTGCAAAAAAATACTAATGAGATTTATGTAATTGTGATTTTTCACTGACAATAGATAATGGCAGAAATTATAATTAAAGATAATGGCAGAAAAATTAAAACGGTTTTGGCCCTTGGTACTTACTGAAGTAAACAGTATGGCTCTAAGGCTGGAAAGTTTGGAGACCCCCTACTATACAGTATAAAGCATGTTTATTATTTTAATCTCTGCATGGGGGAAAAAAGCTCGTGTATTAGTGCATGTGTTTATTTTGATTTTATGTTAATGCATTTAAAAAATATTATTCCAAAAAAAAAAGTCGAGATCTTCATTTTATAGGCAAAGGGATCCTTGAAACCAAAAAGGTTAGAACTCATGCTCTATTGAATATAGGTTCTAAACCAAAAGTCTGTGGATCCCTTGGGAGTATATGGACTTGATTCAGGGTATTCATTAGTTGGGAAGAGAAAGAAAAATCACTTTTTTCATTTTTTTCTCGTTTCTTACTAAATATAGCATTTATTATATTATATATATATATATAATACATGAACATAATCATATATATAAATATATATGATTAATAATAGAAATTACAGATTGATTTATCAGAATACAATTTCATTACAGATAAACACTTACAGTATTTGTATTCGCAAGTGTTGATAATAAAGGTTAAAACATTCTGTCTCGGTTATTTACATCTTAATGAGTTGTTATCAAATACAATTTTGAAGGCGTCAGTTAGACCTATTTAAATTGGGATGTAATCAATTGAAATGTTTGGTATTCATTTAATTTGCACCTTTAAATTGGCAGAAGCATCAAATGGTATATATATATATATATATATATATCAATCACCTATATTGGTGCATCACTATATTTATTATTCAATTCCTTCTATTAGCTTACACTCTGCCTATATATATATCTTGTTCAAATTTTCAATTGCTCATAAAATACTTTTTATTCATCCCCTCACGTTCAAATACATTTTTTTTGAACTTGTAGGGGATGACACTGGATGTTAATACAGTTTTTTCAAATATTAATTCATTCATTAAATTTAACTAATTTATTTTAGTTTTTTTTTAGAATTAAGTTGCATAAATCTACCAATAGATGGCGCCAGATAAACTTAAAAAAATGAATGAAAATTATTTATAAAGGACTTTCTGCACTATATTGCAAAAAAAGTAGGAATTGACTTTAAATTTTTTTTTTTTTTTTTTTTTAATATTACTTGTTATTATTAATATTGTTGTTGCAAACTTTCCATTATTAAGGATTTAAAATAGACTTAATTTTGTGCAAAGTTAGATATTATTTTCAATTGTCGATCCGTGATGTTTATTTCATTATCAACAGATATCCGTAATCTTATCTCACTGATAAAAGGGGGTTCGGGGTTAAGAACCCCTGCTTTAGAAGGGAAGGTGAATGTATAGAAAGCAAAGGTAAGATAAAAATATTCTTTAAATGGAAAAATGTCTTTTTATCTAGATTAAGTATCTGACCTGTGAATTTGCTCATTTTATTAGTCTAAAAATTTAAAATTGGTTACACTATTTCAACAATGGAAGAGTTAGGTTTTGTTTTGTTTGTCGCTTTACGGTCATCTTGTGCACACTTTAGGCTAAACAGACCGGGACTTACAGTTTAAAGTGGATTCCGAACCACTATAAACATCCATGGCACCGCCGGGTCTCGAACCCGAAACCTGTGGTACCGAACGGAACCCTGGAAGAGTTAGGAGTTAATACCTTCTTTTGGAATTTTTACGTATAACTGGCCTGTATTTGCATGTTTAATTGCAGAAAACCCTGTCAATTCAAATCTGGCAATCAGGCCATCAATAAAAAATTTCTGTGTCACAATCTTATCAAATAATGATTATAAACATGATTTTAGTATAAAAATCAGTACAATACAGACTAGCATTACAATACAGGCTGTCAGTACATGCTTGCTAAAATCCATCGAGCAATGAGTTTGTAACTATTGTAAAGGTATGGGAATTCAAAATTGAATCTAACTTTGAAATATTCCGCTGAAAACATTTATTCGATCCGTTTTAAAATTTATTTAATTGATAGAAAATATTAAATAATAATTATCACAAACATGTACTAGAAAAAAAGATAATGTACTAGATAAAATTATCAAAATTTCATTTTTTCTTTGTTTTATAATAATAGAATAAAAATTTAATTACAAAAATCAATAAGAAACAGAGCAATCAATATTTAATTTTAATAACAGGATAAATTAGATTCTGCTTTCAAAATTGAGTTCAACAGGTAATTGAATATATGTGCAATTAAATCTTGAGTTTGGTCTCGATTAAAAAATGTGAATATGTTTATTACTGCATTTATCTTTCATTAATAATATATTAAACTCTGTTTCATTATAAGCAAAATTCACATAAAGAATTTCTGAATAAATGTTGGACTTACTAGGAGGAAAAAAAAAATTAAGATATAGAGAGGCATTAGATTTCTAATACATCTTTGTATCTTATAAATAAAAAGAAACAAATGATTATTTGTAACAAAATATTTTAACTAAATAAATCTGAAATAGGTATATGGAAACAATATTTACTGAAATGTTATCCAAAAAAAAATATTGGTCTAATAGATTTTTTGAATAACAAAATTTGGGAAAACAAAAACGAATATTGATAAACATTATTTAAATTTAACATTAAAAAAAAAATTTCGTGAATTTATATAAAAGACAAACAAACAGAATCGGATATACGTAGATTTAAATCTTTTGCAGATTGTAAATTATTGTATTAAATTGCTCATAAAAAACAGTAGATTAATTTACTTTAAATAATAATTAAGTTTAAAGACTTCCACAAATAGAGTCGAATTTTTGTTTAAGTTAAATAAATAGTTATTCAGTTAAATAATTTTCAGTCAATATTTATTTATAGCTTGAGAAGTTATCGAATAATTTGTAGATGAATGAGTCCGTAAATCAGACATTCACAAACTTTTTGAATGAAACTTTTAATTAACATCTATCGATTATTTCAATATTAGTAATAATTCTGAAAGAAAGCCAATTAATTTTGAATATTATTTTTAGACGTTTAACTAATTTAAACTTTTTAAAAATCTTTTTAAAAAGTTTTAAAGAATTATACAGATTAAGGTTGTCTCTTTTATATTTCCTATTGATTATTAATTTTATTTAGAAGATTTCTACAATTGATGGATAATAAAATGCAAAATAATTTTCTTTTTTTGCCAAAATAATATTTTTTGCTGTTATTTTTGAATAATATATTTTATATTGATCTTTAAAAAGCACTAAATGTCTCGTAAATGGACGAATCCTCTTATAAAAAATATACTATGTTGATACAATGATTTTAATGCCACAAAAATATACTGGCTTATACTTTAGCGAAGTATATCGAACATATAAAACATGTATAGTAAAAACGGATTTACGGAAATAAACATGTTTCTGTCTCTTGAGTAGGAGGATCCGGATAACATAGGTCATGTCGTTATCAATTTCCTTACTCCCGTGCCGAAATAGCTCAGTTGGGAGAGCGTTAGACTGAAGATCTAAAGGTCCCTGGTTCGATCCCGGGTTTCGGCAGTTGTCCTTATCCTCGGTAGTATAGTGGTAAGTATCCCCGCCTGTCACGCGGGAGACCGGGGTTCGATTCCCCGCCGGGGAGGAAGGTTTTTTTTTAATTAAATAATAATAAATAATTAAAATAAAAAGTGAATAGATTTTTAACAACTGAAATAATGGTTATTTAATAAAATAATAATTAAATAAAAATCAAATTATTAAAACACTTGTTTTAGATCATTTTAATTCACGCGGAAGATCGGGATTCGATTACACGCCAAGAAAGATAATTTTTTTTCTTTCTAAAAAAGAAAAAACCTAATTAAATAAAAACTGTATTAACTAAATTAAAATAAAAAATAAATTATTGAAAATCCTTAAGATAATAATCTTTTAATAATTATAATGTTGTATCGAAACAATTATGTTCATTCATCATTATTAACATTTTAATTATATCTAAACACACGAACTAATATACACATATAAAACCAATTTACAAGAAAAGATCTTTTTTGTTTGATGATCATATATAAATTACTACTTTGGTACATATAATAGTTATATAGTTATATAGATACTAGTTATATAGATTTTTTTTTTTTTTTTTATCTAATAGCTATATTGATGGAATAATTTTTAAAACAGGCAGTCATTTTGCTTTTCTTTTCAATTTTTGTAGGCAATATATTGAAAATAAAATTTTATTTATTTATTTTTATATATATATTTGTTCAGCAAAGTTATATAAACAAATAAACCTTATTTATTTACACATTTATTTTTAATAATAGATATTTAAAATATTAAAAATAAAATCTAGTAAAACAAGTCTATTTCATGTTCCCATTATCTAACCATTACTTAAGAAATAAAAACTCTTATCTACATCTTGTATCGGATTATGCTGAAATAAAAAAAGTGAAATGTTTAGAGGCACATTAAAATAAACTAATTAAAACAATATGCAAAACCAGATGTTTTCTAAAAAATGCGCATCTTAAAATTTCCTCTATTTAAAACTACGTCAGTGAAAGATCATTAAAATAATGCATTATCGGATCATCAGAATGATCCACCAAAATCTATAAAGATGAAACTTAGAAAATCCAATTTTATATACCTTAAATGCAAAAAGCAGAATCCGAAAACCAGAAGTCTTACTTAAAAACTCCAAACTAAAATATCATCATATATAATTAATATATCATTATTATTAATTGTTATTAATTTCTAATAGTAATAATACTTGCTTACTTAGTTTAATAATCTTTAAACATTTTCTTCGTGACAATTCGACAACTTATACAGCTAGGAGGTCGCAGGTTTGGCTAATGGCGTGTGTTTCGGTCATTGCATTCAAAAACAAGAACACTAAATTGTCTTATGCGAGCGCCTCGCATAAATATTCATGCTTCCTGGATGGAAATTTTCTAGTTTTCTAAATTTATTAGATTATTCAAATTAAAATTAGCCTTTTTTACTTAGATTAAGGATAGTTCGGGCATTGTACAGTTAATACTCATGATTCACGATAGGATTTCTATTAATAAAAATAAGGCATTCTACTTTTGACCTGTGGGCCTGAATGGCCGAGTGGCTAGCGCTCTGGCGCTCGGTACCACAGGTTTCGGGTTCGAGTCCCGGCGGTGCCATGGATGTTCGTAGTGGTTCGGAATCCACTTTAAACTGTAGGTCCCGGACTAATAGGATCGTAGAGCGTTGCGGGGGCATTGTTACTCCGCGTCCGTGGCTTATCTTCAAGTTACAAGCACCCCCTGGGTCATGCGAATTGAGTACGTCTGTACAGCGCTTACCTTATGGCGACCAAGCTGTCTAAGTGTTTGCCAGCTGCATTAGAAAGAAAAAAAAAAAACTTTTGACCTGTTTGATTTCTCTTTTAACATATTTCAGTAATTTAATATAATATATGTCATAACAGTTACTACAAAGCCGTTGACTTAAGGACAGTATAGTTTGTTTTGTAGAGAAAAAGAACAAGTCACGTGACAAAAGCTTCTTCTAGACTAATTAAAAGATTTAAACGATTCTCTTAATATAAATATTATTATTAAAAATGCAGAGTTTTACCCAGTAGTTGGAGGTTTAACCCTTAGCAGATTTTGATAGTCGTAGTAAAGTGAGTTTAAGGTATTTGGATGCTTTTAAGAGGAATGCCGATAAGGAGATCTTTAAAATCAAAGATATGAATAAAAGAAAAAAAGAAAAAAAATTTTTTCAAAAATTATTTAAAAATTTTAAAACAAGTTTATTGTTATTGATTATTCAAATGCATTAATCATTAATAGTTGTTATAATGACTCATATTATGTACATAATGTATTCAATTATTGAAATATGTTAAAAGAGCAATCAAACAGGTCAGAAACAAATAGGAAAACTGTCGTGAATCATGAATAATAACTATACAATGCCCGAAGGATCCTTAATCTAAATAAAAAAGGGGTCATTTTAATTTGAATAATCTAACAAATGTAGAAAACTACAGAATTCACGCCCAGGGAGCCTGATTGATAAGAGGCACTCGCATATTGCAATTTAGTGTTCTTGTTTTTGAATGCAATGACAGAAATACACGCCATTAGTAGATCCAAACCTGCGACCTCCTAGCTGTGTAAGTTGTCGAATTGTCATGAAGAAAATGATTAAAGATTAATGTAAACCAAGTAAGTCAGTATTATTACTATTAAAAAGAAAAAACAATTAATGATGATGAAACGTATTTTAATTTGGAGTTTTAAAGTAAGGCTTCTTGTTTTCAGGTTCTGCTTTTTACATTTATGGTATATAAAATTGGATTTTGTAATAATTTTCATTATAGGTTTTGGCTTATAATTCTGATGATCCGATTGTGTATAATTTTGAGGATATTTTTACTCACGTAGTTTTGAATAGACGAATTTTTAAAAAATAGCGTTTTAAAAAAAAAAATTGGTTTTGCATATTGTTTTAATTAATTCATTTTCGCGTGTTTCTAAAAAGTTGTTTTTTCCTCCACAGAGATGTAAATAAGAATTTTATTTCTTAATTAATGGTTAGATATTGCGGAAATAAAATAATTTTTGTTGTTGTTAGATTCCATTTTGAATATTTTAAATTATGATTATTATATAAGGAGAAATGTATAAGTAAATAAGTCTCATTTGTTTCGTATAGCTTTGCTGAACAAATATATAAACTTCGTTACTAAAGTAAATAAATAAAATTTTATATTCGATATATTGGATTAAAAAATTGAAAAGAAAAGCCGGCCTGCTTTAAAAATTATTCCAGCAATATTGTTATTTGATGAAAAAAATCTGTATAATTACTATTTGCAAATATATGTGGCAAATTAATAATTTATATAAGATCATAAAATAAAAAAATAAAAACATTTTCTTGTAAATTGAATTTATATGTGTAAATTAGTGAATGTATATATATATTTAAGATGTTAATGATGGATGAGCATAATTGTTTAGATGCAACATCACAATTATTAAAAATGTATTATCTTAAATAAGGCGTTTTTTAATAATTTGTTTTTTATTTAATCAATTAATTTTTTAACTGTTAAAAAAATTTATCAATTTTTATGGGGCCTGAATGACCGGGTGGCTGGCGCTCGGTACCACAGGTTTCGGGTTCGAGTCCCGGTGGTGCCATGGATGTTTGTAGTGGTTCGGAATCCACTTCAAACCGTAGGTCCCGGTCCTAATAGGATCGTAGAGCGTTGCGGGGACATTGTTACTCCGCGTCCGTGGCTTATCTTCAAGTTAGACGGTTAAGTTACCTGGGTAATGGAAAGTGAGTAACTTCTGTGCAGCGCTTGCCTTAAAGCATCCAAGACCAAGCTGTCTAAGTGTTTGCTAGCTGCATTAGAAAAGAAAAATATTTTAATTTAATTATTACGGTTATTTAATTAGGTTTTTATTTTTTTGGAACGAAAAAAAAAATTTCTTTCCTCGCGGGGAATCGAACTCCCGTGTTAATTAAAGATCTCCCGTGTTAATTAAAATTATCTAAAACAAGATTTTTATTTAATTATTTTGTTTAAATAAAAGTTATCTTAATTGTCAAAAATCTATCCACTTTTTATTTCAATCATTTATTATATTTTTCCTTTTTAGAAGAAAAAGTAAAAAAAAAAAAAAAAAAAAAAAAAAAATTTCCTCCCCGGCGGGGAATCGAACCCCGGTCTCCCGCGTGACAGGCGGGGATACTTACCACTATACTACCGAGGATAAGGACAACTGCCGAAACCCGGGATCGAACCAGGGACCTTTAGATCTTTAGTCTAACGCTCTCCCAACTGAGCTATTTCGGCACATCGTTTATGGGTTGATAACCAACTAACGTCTATTACCTGGGTCCTCCGAGGGAATGAGTGATAGAATGACTAGTGTTAGAGGAATGTTACATGCTATTTATGTATTGCAATCGTTCACACTCAAGCTTATTATATCAATTCTTAATAATATGTCTTATAGGTATAGTATTTAGTCAAGCGATATAACCAAGTTTATTTCAGTAAATCAGTTTTCTTATTCCTTTTCTGCCTATACATCTTTTATGTGTTCAATATACTTCGCTAAAGTTTACGTTACATAAATTGCAAAAGTTGACAGTATATTTTGTCATTAAAATCTTTATATTGCCTACTATATTTTTTTATAGGAAAATTCATATATTTACGAGATATTTAGATCTTTATAAAGATCATTACAAAAGTACTTGGAAATTATCTTTAATAATAAATAATAACAAAATCGGATACTCAGGAGGAGTTAGGCCAGGTCTAGCGCTTTCCTAACTGAATTCTTCCGATGTTATAAGCAGAGAGCGATAAATTTTATTTACATATTCTCTTTGTTTTGTTTGTAAGTTGCCGTCATTACTGTAGCTTCTTTTTGTGTATATTCAGATAAATCGCAAGTTTTTATTTTTTTTTTTTTATTCAAAAATTTACACAAACAGTACTTAAAAATGTTTGTTTTTAATGTCAGTATAATAAGAAATTAATGTACAGTATTAACAGTAATTATTTGGGACATTGTTAATTAAAACTGCTTTTGATTATAAAATTAGTTTTATAATTCATTTTCAGTGTTAATAATTTAACTAAAATTATAACCTAATTAAACTCATTAGTCATATGTCGTTCGATATGTGTTATATATATAATAAGGAAATATGGTTTTTGAAAAGAAAATGAAAACGAAATTATAAAACGGCGAAAGTCAAAGACTTTTATTAAAATTTAGAATCTATTAAATTTTTTTTTAAATGCATAGCATAAACTGACATTTAAATTATTTAACTAACATACATAAGCAACCTGACTGTTGATGTGACATTCACCATCGAGTCTTCTTATTGAAAGTAATAACTCCAATAAACACCTCTGTGAATTTGAAGCTGATCTCTCCCACAAGCTAGTTTCTTCATAGTTGATAACTTTAGAAGGAGAATGCCATTTTGCTTGGTCAATGTTGTACCCTGACACTACTGCAATTTAAAAGGAAATTATCGGAACCACATTTGAAGTAACCGGTCCAACTACCCATCGCCTTTAATTCGACACTAGTTACAACTTTAAAAGGAGAACATCATTTTGTTTGATCAACATTGTTCCCTGACACTACTGCAATTTAGAAGTTAACTTCCGTAACCAGATTTGAAGGAGCCAGACCATCTACCCATCGCCTTTAATTCTACACTAATTGGCAGCTTCAGAAAGAGAGCGCCATTTTGCTTGGTCGATGGTGTTCCCTGACATTATTACAATTTAAAAGGAAATTTCCCGAACAACGTTTGAAGGAGACAGACTATCTACAAATCACCTTTAATTCGACACTAGTTGACAACTAGGGACAACACTGTTTGCTGACTAGTTGACAATACTTTGTTTGGTCAATGGTGTTCCCTGACACTACTGCAATTTAGAAGGAAACTTCTGGTACCACATTTGAAGGAACCAAACCATCCATCCATCGCCTTTAACTGTATGGACTATTATTCTTATACATTTATCATGCAAATTCCTATTGGGGACATTTTCGGTTTGGTTTTCTTGTCGAGCTTCTAACTGTTTACTGACTTATTTTTTTTTAAAGGCATTAGATTGAGCGAGCAATACAATACTGCCCACCCACGTTATATCTACGTATTACAATGTCCGCTTTATAACTACACAAGCAAACATTCAATTCAGACATCACAGAAGTTACCACAATCTGTCAAAGAAAAGGAATTCCAGAAACATTTCAATTAAGTTTTTCTCCGTCCCACCCCCCGCGTCGCACTAATATTCCTCCCACGCTCCCAATTTTCTCCGGCATCTCAATTTCGCGCTCTTTTGGGCCGGTACAAAAACGGAATTATGCGCATGGCTGAGTCGCCCCCGCTTTCTTCCGTGGCGGCGGGGCGCTACTTCGGGGCTCATTTGTTGGCCAGAAACAGAAAAGCCCCGCTTCCGGTTTAAAAAACAACTCTGCGAAGGCGGTCTTCTGAGAATCGCTCAGCGAGGGTCCAATCTGCAAGAAGTCTCGCTGAGCCCTCCTCCCCGATTCACGTGTTCCCTCAATCGAATCGTGTTCTGCCATTGCCCATTCAAAGCTTTCTTTCTTTTTTGTATTTTATTTTATTTTAAAGCAATTCCTTTTCCCTGAAGCAGGAAGTTTTGGGATTGGTTTCGGAGAGAGAAGATTACAGTGGTGGTTTATCTAAAGTTAGAGGTATCTGATAATTACACAAAGATCTACTACATTTGTAAAATCAGTGTGGCAGATACGTTTAACGGAAGTCTATTTTCCATTTCAATCACACGGATCATTAATTTTTAAAGAAGCTAAGAAAAAACAAAAGTGATATTTTTAGAAAGGAAATTCAATTTATTTTTATTTATTTATTTATTTATTTTCTTTTGGAGGGGTGAAAAGATGTTTGTTATGAATAGTTATAATGAGTGAAAATATGAGCGCTTTATTAAAACGATTATATGAATTAAATGGAATTATAATGATTTGATTATTAATAAATTTCGCAAGCAAACGCATAACTCGAGGCCTGATGGCAGAGTGACTATCGTTCTGACGCTTGGTGCCACAAGTTTCGAGTCCCGGCGGTACCATGCATGTTTGTGGTGATTTGGAATCCACGTTAAACCATAAGTCCCGGTCTAATATGACTGTAGAGCGTTGAGCTTAGAGCTGACAGGCCTACCCCGTAAAAAGAAAACATCTTCTGTCTCGAAATCTGCCAGTAGGCAAACGGCCTTGGCCCACCATGGACTATTGTGCCAATGAAGAAGAATATTATTAGGATTTTTTTTTTTTATTTTATTTATTATTATTTATTTTTTTAAGAATGGGGGAGAGGGAAAGCGTTCAAATCTGAGCAGAAAATGATAAACGAAGCCCAGGAGAAAAATTCAGGAGTCAATTTGATTCAAAACCCTGGAAAACCAGCAAGACCACTTATTGTTCATATTTTTATAATGGTTGGAACATCATTTTAGTGTGTGGATGTCGTCCCCAAGAAGAGTGTGTGATAAAGTTTTAGATTTTTTTTTTTTCCAATGTAGCTGGCAAACAGACATGGACGTCTTTGGATGCCTATAAGGGCTGCACCGATGTTACTCACTTTGCATGACCCAGGGGGCGCATGTAACTTGATGGTAAGCCACGGACGCGGAGTAACAATGCCCCCGCAACGCTCTACGATCCTATTAGGACCGGGACCTACGGCTTAAAATGGATTCCGAACCACTACAACACCCATGGGTAAAGCCGGGATTTGAACCCGATACCTGTGGTACCGAACGCCAGACATCAGGCCCCGAATAAAGTTTTAGATAAAAAGCTCAATTTTCATGAGAAATCATTACGCATTTACGTGTCGCATTGGAGAAAAACCTCCGATTTGATAACACTTATTGCCACAGTCTTCACTAAATATACTCGTTTTACAAAATAATGACTTCAGTACGCGCCATCAATAGCTTTTTTTTACATGCTAATAAACAAGCACTAGCATTAGGAAACGAGTGGAACTCCTTTTCATAATTAAAACTTTCATATAATTTAATTCTTATTAATAAACTGAAAATAAAATTGTATTAGTAAAGAAGTAAATATATTATTTATAAATTTAATTACTGCATTTCTAAGGAAATTTTTGTTTCCTGAATAGAATTCACTTTTGCAATTTATTACAAAAGATTTATATATATATATATATATATACTAGTATTTAAAAAAAAAAAAAAAAAAAAAAAAAAAAAACCTTAATGCATTATCAAGAAATCTGGCCTAATAAAAAATTCCAAAGGGACAAGTTTCCTGTTCGTAACCGAAAAGCCGAACACAATTCTGTTAAACTAAAAACTAATAACTTCTGTTAAACAATTCTGTTAAACTTTCTGTTAAACAGCACGTGTCATTTAAAAACTTAATTTACATTTAAGGGAACATGCATTTGGTATTGTTTTTTTTTATATGATCATTTTATTAGTAATCGACCGTCTCGTGCTCAGCGTGAACGTGCGCTGCTGGTGATCATTAGGGCTGAGGTCCAAACTGCTGGCGGCTTTGTTGTAGACACCGTTTCAAAAAACGAAGAGGCTCGATGGCGTTTGTGATGTTCAGCATCCTGCCTCGTTAGTGACGCTACTTGTGGGAGTTTTCCGACTTTTCCCCCATATCATATGTAAATTTGATGTAGTTACCCCGATAAATTCTCTCGGAAGGCACTACCCTTCTTCTTCAGCATCACGGAACCAAGTCAAATTTCTACGTACGGGTGCTACATCCAGAAACTGCCTCCTTTCTCCCCATCTATGAGTAGTCACTCATCAGTAGTCATCTCATGGGTAGTCACCCATGAGGTGTCCGTTCTGCGCTGCCAGACGCTGAGGATTAGTCACAACAACAACAGCATATCAGTAATCAAATATTTAGAAACAAAATACTGTGCACTATAAATCACATTTTAAGACTGTGCTTTACATATTTAAATATAGCCTTCACGGAAAAATGTAACACATAAGTTTAAGGAGCATTTTAAAATTGTACGCTTTAAAAGTTATGATTTCGTTTTAGTAAAGTGCTTTAAAAAAAAAGTAGTTTTTTTCTCGGAAGGAATTTTTATACTTTTTGTTTTAACGTAAAACACCATAACGCAAGTAATTTTGATCCAAATGCTACAAAACTTGGTATAAATATTTTTCATAAACCTTTATAGGGAAATGAAACCTTGGAAATGATTTTAGCTGAATAAAATATTTTTATTGTAATTGTTAAACTTGGAACTACATGCAAATTTTGGAAGAATTTTGTGTCGACAACATTTAAATCAATATAAAATGATAAATAATAAATATATAAATTTACCAGAGGTCTATTCCCTGTATAATGTTAGTACAAACAAATAGAAACTTAGAAATATAAAAAATATTGATTTCATTTAGAGTTATCATGTTTTTCCCTTATTTTAATTTATAAAAATTCAAAAAAATGATAATAATGGAATTTTTTTTATGTGAAATCTTAATTTTTTTAGATATATTCAATTCAAAAATGTGTACAAAGATAAATAATTTCAAAAAAATTCCTCTGAAGGTGTTCGTGTATCTTAAATATTTTGTATTGGGTCCCATAGAAATATGAAGATCATTAAAAATATGAGATTTAATGGTGTAAGTATGAGGAATCAAGTATGAATATATGAAGAAGTATAACTTAATGAAAATTTGAATGCTTTAATAAACCTGTCCAACTCGGAGACCCTATCTAACTCAAAATTTGTAATAAATGCTGTTCAACATGAAATGATAACTTTCTAGAATCATTTAGATTTTTGTGTTCGTATTTTTTTATTCTTTGAAATTTTAATTGTTTAAAAATGTATTAAAAGTAAAAATCTAATGAAGAATACATTTATAAGAAAAGGAATATAAGATTTATACTACACAGAAGTAGAACATATTTATATCACCATTTATATTTATTCCCTTACATATATATGAATAATAGTAGATCCATATTGGACATTTATTTACAGAAAACACTTTTTTAATAGACGACTAACATTTAAAGCTCATATTGACTACCTACGCGATAAATTTAATAATGTTTTACGCAAATTTTACTCTGTTCTGGGCAGACATTCTAAACTAACAATTGAACTAAAAAAACTAATCTATTTAGCTTATCTTCGTCCAATAATAGCATATGCGAGTCCAGTCTGGGGCTCTACAGCTAAAAGCAATTTTCTAGTCTTAGAAAGACTTGAAAACAAAGTTATACGCATGATCGTTGATGCTCCGTGGTTTTTTAGAAACGCCGAAATTAAATACGCACTTTCCATGCCTAGTTTTAGGGAATATGTGGCTAAAATCGCAACAAATTTTTACTCATCACTCAATAGCTCTAGTAACTCCGTTATCCAACATTTAACTAAATTAGATTATGATATTTCTCTGCACTCCTTTCGTAAAAGACCTAGACATGTTTTAAACATCAATCAGTAGACTCTTTTCTTTCTTTCGATTTTTCTCGGGTCCTGGTAACTTTCGGTTAGGTTCGCGCTCCGCGTATGTTTGTTTTTTAATGCTCCTGCGTGGGTGCTATGCTGTGCTTCGGCTTTAGGTTCTCACCGGTCTTTTTTTTTTTTTTTCTTTTTCTGTATTGTATTGTACTTTGTACATTTTTGTAAATGTTTTCTTTTTGTAATATTTTTTATTTTTCTATTTATTGTGCAAATTGTTTTTCGTTATCAATGGGCAGTGACCGACTGCCACTGTTTAATCAATCTTTTTGCAAGTTGGAGGTCTGGTCGCTTCGCGACCAAGGAACTCCGTAGAATCTCACCGATTCTAGAAAACACTTTTTAGTGTAAAATACCGTAAGCGCACGCATGCGTAATAAACAGAAAGATGCCTTGCTTCAAAAAAAAACCTTTCGATGGCATTATACACAATTATAAAAGCGAACGAGGTCATACGAAATTACGTATCTCAGGAATGAAGGCAACAATGGGCAGCCATTACGGGAAATAGGAAGGATAACGCCTCTGTTTCCTCTGGTTTAATAAGGCAGCGAGACAACTACATGAAAGGTCAAATCGCATTCGAAAAAATAACGAGATCGAATCAGAATAGGTGCTTCTGAATGTCATCCTTTATTATTCCATTCCCTATTGTTAAGGCTCTGATTAAGCCTTTTAAGAGAACGAGAATTTATCGTCTGCTTTTTTAGAAGACGCGTTTGTTAGAAGGGTTTTCATCGAATATTAGCTTGTCGTAAATTATCGTTTTCAGACTGCATCTGTGGTGAGTTGGGGGCAGGTAATTGAACTAATAAGTGCTTATCGAATGCTTTCTTATGCAATGAGATCTTTATGCGAGTCGTGGGAGTGAGGTGGTTGTCTTTTGTCTTCTATTAAGATGATGAAGGGTGGAGAGAATTAAATAAAAACGATCCCGTGGTTTCTCACGGAACGTTCTTGTGCTTTAAGGATGTTGTGATACCAGAAAGTCTAAAACGATTTCTATTGCTTTGCTTCTCATGGATTAGAAAAGAAAGTTGATAAATAATATGAAGCAACTAATTTGTTTTTGTTTTTTTAAGTTGTTATTGAAGGTTTAGTAAGGATATTGTCATTATGAAATAACAAATGATAATGTTTATATATTTCGTTTGTTTTGTTTTAATATAACTATAGCGATACAAAATTTGCACTGCATTTATTCAATTTCAATTTATTTATGTAAAAAATTATAATAAAATATGTTATTTATTAAATTATTATTAGTAAAATTTAATTTAATTTATTATTATTAGTAAAATTAATAAATTATTTTAAAATTATTGTTAAAGAAATTTTTATAAAATTCAAATTTATTTATGTAAAAAAATTAATATACATATGGAAATTAAGTAGTTAAGAATTATGAGATGTTAGGTTTCGTAAGCTTATTAAAAGTATTTTCATAAAATCTGGAAATTATAATGTAATAAATATTTTCATCAATAAACCTAAAAATTAAGTTGAATGGAACATATAGATTAAAAATTTGTGACGTTGTTTGTGTCTGATGTTTGTCAAGTTGGAGACTGATATAAAATATATAATTGTTATAAAAATCAAGAGCATTAATGTTTTAAAAGTTGAATTTGTTTGTAAAAAGAAAGATTTAATTAAAAAAGAATCAAAAGAAGAAATAAAGCATATGTCTACTTTTTTAAGGGTGAAAGAAAAAAAAAAAAAAAAAAAAAAAAGAAAGAAACGCCACTTTCTATACTCAAGTCTTTTAATAAATATGAATAATAATAATTTCTTAATGTCTTAGAGGGGGTAACGAACTTTTATCAATTTAAACCAAATTGGGTTTTTTTTTATCGATGTTCTAACATCATCATCATTAGTGGCGCAACAGTCCCATGGTCGGCCAAGGTCGCCAGCCTACTGGAGTTTTCTAGACAGGAGATGTTTTGTTTTTACTGTGTAGGGTTGTCAGGCCAACAGTCGTATTAGACGAGACCTACGGTTTAAGTGGATTCCGAACCACTACAAACATCCATGGCACCGCCAGGACTCGAACTCCAAATCTGTGGCACTGAGGGACAGAAATGTTCCAACAGGCATATTAAATAAAATTAAAATATATGCCTATATCATACATATACACATTATCATAAACTTTTCAGAAAAGTTTTAAAAAATGTAATTATTTGGGCAATGCTTATTTATGTTTAATTATTCTTCCGAAATATTTTTTTTATTAATGACTATTTTCCATCAGATTCAATTTTCTAATGTTATATTTATTGTAACAAAAATGAAAATTAAAACGATAAGCTTCCGCAATTCTTCACAATAAGAAATATTATTCCAATAGTTGACCCACATCACCTTAAAAAAAAACAAAAGCAGTTTAAGAATTATTTTTACATCCCTTCTTTACAAAAAATCAACCCAACTCCCCCCTTCTTTCTTCCCCATTCCTCGAATTACAATTCCATCCAATCCCTGTTTACAAGCTCTCTGTCTAAATCCCAATAGCACGCATGAACAGATATCTACTATATCTGATCATCTGGTCCTGACCGGGTTCAAACGCATTTTCTTTCTCTTTATCTCTCTCTCTGGTAAAGGTGTGACGCCCACGCTTTATTCCAAACCGCTCGGTGTCATCAACAGACCCATCTGGAGGCAAAAAAACTGGACGTCACGTCACCCTTTCCTCTGCTGGAAGCTCATAATTGGGAAACGGAGGGGGGGTTATTCGCTACAAACAAAAAGACAACTAATGGGAGGATATGGCAGTAACGAATTTAGACCGTTGACCACGACCAGTTGAATGACACGGTTGACTTGAGGTTGGTTGGAACAATGCGTGTACCGTTCTCCGGGGGTAATATTCTCGATTGTACAGAAGTCGCTGTGTTTAAACAGCCATCCTGTATCGCTCGCATTTAGTAGAGATGAACCTGTGTGATGGTGCTTTAATGAGAATCACGATCGTTCCACGAATTAGTATCTTTGACCCTTTTCCGTTTCGTGAATAACCAAAAGCGACCTTTTTATTTTTCCATTTAAGATTTGTGTCTAGTGTCATAATTCCCCATTCCAGAACTTGAAGTGTTCTATTATAATGACAGAAACTGAATCGTAATAATTTCGACCAGGAAATGTATTGTTCTTAAATGGTATAGAACCTATAATGGACTTTTACTTAAATGATATCAAAGTTTAAAAGATCCATTTAGTTCTTTTGTTCAAAAGCCATTGTATAAATATTTCCTGTTTGTAATTATCAAAACGAATCAATCGCTTTTGTATTGAATTTTAATTATTATTAATTATTTAATTATTAAGTATCTTTAGTATCTTTAACCCTTTTCTGTTTTGTGAATAACCAAAAGCAACCTTTTTTCCATTTAAGATTGGTGTCTAGTGTAATAATTCTCCTTTCATGTACTATTATAATAACAAAAACAGAATCATAATAATTTCGACCAGGAAATGTATTGTTCTTAAATGGTTTGAAGCCTTTCAAGTACATGTAAGGGACTTTTATTTCAATGATATCCAAGTTTTAAAGATCCATTTAGTTCTGTTCAAAAGACATTGCGTCAATATTTTTATTTGTGATTATCAACATAAATAAATCCTTTTCATTGATTTTTAATTAGTATCTTTGACCTTTTTCAGTTTCGTGAATAACCAAAAGCGACCTTTTTTTTCCTTAAAATTGGTGTCTAGTGTCATAATTCTCCTTTCCTGAACTTGAAGTGTTCTATTATAATAAAAAACTGAATCCTAAGTTCTATTCAGAAATCATTGTGTAATTAATTTCTATTTGTAATGATCAAAATAAATCAACCGCTTTTTTTATTGAATTTTAATTATTATTATTATTAATTATTTAATTATTTTAATTATTAAGTATCTTTTACCCTTTTCTGTTTCGTGAATAACCAAAAGCGACCTTTTTTCCCTCTTAAGATTGGTGTCTAGTGTCATAATTCTCCTTTCTTAAACTTGAAGTGTTCTATTATAATAACAGAAACAGAATCATAATAATTTCGACCCAGGAAATGTATTGTTCTTAAATGGTTTGAAACTTATCAAGAACCTATAATGGACTTTTTATTTCAATGATATCAAAGTTTTAAAGATCCATTTAGTTCTGTTCAAAAGACATTGTGTCAATATTTTTATTTGTGATTATCAAAATAAATCAATCGCTTTTTTTATTGAATTTCAACTATTTTTATTAATAATTTTAATTATTAAGTATCTTTAGTATACTTTTTAATTAAAATTTTTAACCTTTTTTGTTTCGTAAATAACCAAAAACGACCTTTTTTTCCACTTAAGATTAGTGTCTAGTGTAATAATTCTCATTCTAATGACATTCAATATTAATACAAAGCACAATGTTCAATATTATTGCAAAGCATAATGTTCAATATTAATACAAAACATAATGCTTAAGCATAAACATAAGCAAAGAATAATGTTCAATATTAATACTAAGCATAATGCATAAGCAAAGAATAATGTTCAATATTAATACTAAGCATAATGCATAAGCAAAGAATAATGTTCAATATTAATACTAAGCATAATGCATAAGCAAAGAATAAAGTTCAATATTAAAACTAAGCATAATGCATAAGCAAAGAATAATGTTCAATCTAAATATAATGCTAGGCCATGATAAAAAGCTAATCTAATTCATTAAATTCAGCTTGAACTATTTAAAAATGGATTATCTGCTTGAAGACTATGCGATAAAAATATTGCAATAAATAATATGATTGTCTTGAATAGTACCTATTCATAGTGGTAAATGAGCAACAGCAGATGAACAACGCAATCTCGTACATCCTTTAAAATTAAATTATATTTCACACATGCATGAAAATATGAATACATACATGGTGGACGTGATTAAAATTGTATATTGAAATAGCAAGAATTTTAATGAACAATTTTAGATTGCATATATTTATTTCGGACGACATATATTTCAATACATAATTTTCTCTATATTTTGAAGGAAAACTTTGTCCTTTCCGAATATACCACTATTTTGACTTCCCACTCTTATTTTGGCGTCCAAATAAACCACAATCTAAGAATAACAACCGCACAGAGCCCAAAGAGGAAGGACTTCAGACAATAGCGCTCCGGAAAAGCGACATGTCTTACAATATAACTTACGATTCGAAAGTAATAAGAAAAAGAAAAACATTCCACACCTTCGGTCGAGATCAAAGCCGCCATCTTTCACGCTTCTCTCCTCTGATACAATTCGAAAATTTCTGCAACATTACTCTGCGGCGTGAGAGCAACTAACCTCAAAAAATTCGAATTTATACAAATTTATACCTCGATTTGCATTCGAACAAAGCTTGCGAACTGCCAAAATTTTTCCACCTATGCTACTTAGTTCCGGTATCGCCTGAGTTATGGCTCTTGACGATTTTGTAATTAAATGAGGAAAGAAAAAAAAATGCAATAACCTTAATTACACTTGATGTATGACTTGTAAATTAGAAGGTATGAAATTTATTAGCCTTTGTCAACTCATCTAATGTAGAATACTAATATTGGTACGACTTATATTATGCTTTCCATAAATATCAATCCGCATAATATGAGGAAAATTTTAAAGGGACCATATTTCTGAGCAACTATTTTGCTAAAATATGGAATTTTTTTTTTTTCATAAAGGACTATGAATTCACATAACACAGACCTTGGAAGTTCCTTAAATTATCAGAATTGATTATTTAAATATGCATACTTCGTCGTTGTAATGCAAGTTAGATAGGTTTCAAATCCAGTTAATTCGAAGGAATTGCTTTTACCTACTGACTATAAGAAAACTTTTGAAAAGTACAGTGAAAATTATATTTAACATATTGAAAAAATTCTTCTTTACTGCTTACGGGATAGGGTTGTCAGCCGTACTCACAACATACATATTGGACTGGGACCTGTGGTTTAACGTGGATCCTGAACCCCTGCAGACATACATGGCACCACTGAGACCCGAACCCTATAGTACCGCGAGTCAGAGCGCTAGTCACTTGGACATCAGGCCCCATTGAAAATATTGATAAGTGTATATCAACATTGTGTCTATAAAAGCAATTATAAATCGTTGCTACATAATGTATTAAAATGCGCACCTTTTTAAAAGAAAATGATCTGTGAAAATATTTTTTTAATTCAGAATATTTAAAAGGAAACCAATTATTATTAAACTACTGAAATCAATTTTGTGCTTGCTGTTACAAAAATCAAACTATTAAAATAAATGTTGAAACAATGCACTATCATATATCAAATCAAATTAATTGTTTACTTTTTATTATTTTGAGATTCAATGTGGTATCGAGTATTGTAAAATCAATGTGGTATCAAGTATCAATGTGGTGTAAATATCGTATTAATTGTAGCACTTGATTAAGAAACATATTGATTTTGATTATAAAAAGACTTCTCAATGTCACTCTACAGTTGTAAAGTACAACTTACAGCAATCTTCAACATATTTTTTCCAACTTACAGCAATCTTCAACATATTTTTTCCAACTTACAGCAATATTCAACATATTTTTTCCAACTTACAGCAATCTTCAACATATTTTTTCCAACTTACAGCAATCTTCAACATATTTTTTCCAACTTTTTCCAAAAAAAAAAAAAATAGCGTGTGATAAATGTACGATTATTTTCGATTATTTTCTCAAGTATCTTGTGAGACACTTTTGAATCTTTTGTAACAGAAATAGAGAGATTTCGAAATCGGAAGAATCACAATTGTCCAGGATCTTAACAAGCTATTTCTTAATGATAAATTTTTAAACTTTTTAAAATTGAAAAAAAAAAAAAGTTATTTCATCAGCTAAATTGCTGGTTGACACAAATGTAAGATCTGATTCTCCCTGTTTAATAAATTAATTTTTAGACAAAGGAACTGGCCAATAAACAATTTTCTACTTGACTGTACATAATTCTGATGAAATTCATAAAATGTTCTCGAGCAGACAACGGCAAAACATTTATTGATAAGAATGCAAAACATAATGTAAAAATTTTTTAAAAAATTAATTAATTATAGAAAATTAAAAGAGAAACTCGCTTATAAAATTCACTTTATCAAGTGTGCTGACATTTTTTTATTTATTTTTCTATGGAAGTTCAATGTATAGTGTCAAATAATTGCTAAATTAACTTTAACACTGATACAGTGTTTTGAAATAATTAATATAATTAGGTATGAATATATATATATATATATTGTAATAACAATAATTGTTGATAATAGTGAGCAAGTATTATTACTATTAGAAAGTAACAACAATTACTGAGTGATGAAGCTGATATTTTAATGTGGATTTTTTTTATGTAAGACTTCTTTTTTTTCTGGCTCAGCTTTTTACATTTATTCAATATAAAATTGGATTTTCCAAGTTTCTTCTTTATATAATTTGGTAGACCATTCTGATGATTCGATAATGTATAGTCAGATGATATTTCACTGACGTAGTTTTAAATAGAGGCAATTTTAAAATGTGCGTTTCTGAAATGTATAAAAAGAAAACAATTGGTTTTGTATATTGTTTTAATTAGTTTATATTAGTGTATTTCAAAATATTTGATTTTTTTTATTTTTTTATTTTAGCAAAATCACATACGTGATGTAAATAAGAATATTATTTAATGAGTACTGGTTAGATATTAGGAACAGGAAATAGATTCTACTCTTAATATTTTAAATACCTACTATTAAATAAGGGGAAATGTAAAAGCAAATAAGTTTTATTTGTTTATATAGCTTTGCTGAACAAATATAAAAACTTTGTTATTAAAACAAATAAATAAATTATTATTCTCAATATACTGCCGACAAAATAGTAAAGAAAAGCGAAAAGAGTGCTCGCTTTAAAAATTATTCCAACAATATTGTTATTTGATCGGGAAAAAAAAACCTATATAGCTATTATTTAATAATATATGTGCAAATTAAGAATTTATATATTATGATATTGATTTTATATGTGTAATTCAGTGGGTGTTTTTTTTTTTTTTGTATAATTAAGATGTTAATGATAAATGAACATAATTGTTTCGACAACAATAAAATTATTAAAAAGCTATTATCTAAAACAAGATGTTTTTAATACTTGGTTTTCCCTTTAATTAACTTTGTAACTGCTAAAAAGATATATATTTTTTATTTTAATTATTTATTACGCTTTTAATTATTTATTAGGAAAAAATCTGACCTTTTTTATAAAAAACAGGGGGGAAAAAATTGTATCGTATCTGATAAAACTTCTCCAACTATATTTGATAGCATTCATTATCAGCTGTGGTAATACAAGATACAAATAATAAGAAATATTATAATTGTTTAAACACCAACCACAATAAGTATTAAAAGATCATATTACTTTGTCTAAAAAGCATAAGAGGCGAAAATTATTTGAATCAATTTTACAATTATAGTTGTTGTATGTTATGAATTAAGCAAGTAAAAAATATATATATAAATAAAATGTTGATGTATGTTAGAAAAAAAAAATTAATAAAAAAAAAAAAAAAATTGTCCTCCCCGGCGGGGAATCGAACCCCGGTCTCCCGCGTGATTACTTGACCACTATATTACCGAGGATAAGGACAACTGCCGAAACCCGGGATCGAACCAGGGACCTTTAGATCTTCAGTCTAACGCTCTCCCAACTGAGCTATTTCGGCACATCGGATATCTCGCTGATAAATTTCTGGTGCACGGCTTTTTCAACTCTCAATCATGACGTATATGAAGATAAAAAAACAGGAAAGTTAAAGTCATAATTAAAAAAAAAAAAAAAAAATACAGGCCTACGTAAAGATATATTAAAAAAAAAAAAAAAACTGTTTTTAACTATTAATAATTTTATTACTTTATTTTTTAATTAATTTAATCAGTAATAGTAAAATTGTTTACGTAATAATTATTTATTAAAGTAATGAAATATGGAAAAGGTCACATTTTATTATTATTTAGTGCATATAAATCTTCTGTTTTGGAAAACACAAAAACTTAATATGAAAGATTTAGATTTTCTATTAAAGAATTAGTTTTTCTAAGTATTGGAGATGTGCATTTAAAAGCATTGCGAAAACGGAAATTAATGTTTTTCTGATCCAATAGAATATAGAAACAATCAGCAAATTTTACTAAGTTTTGACACTGAAAAATTTCAACAACAAAAATAATAATAATAATAATAACTAGTAACTAAATAAACAAATAAATAAAATTATTAAAAAATAAATGTAGAATAAATATGTGATAAAAAATATTCGCATGCACAAACACTGAAAACTAACAAATAAATCATATTCTTCAATATTAATATGAGCAAACACAAATAAAACTGACTCTGAAAAAATGAAATTCTTTTCATGAAAGTTCGGAAAAATAATTAATTTGACAAAAAATGTTAGTGAATATAGTTTAATATAATTTCAGTGGATAGAAACTAAGGAATATACACTGAAGTGACAAAAGTCATGGGATAGCAATATGCAAATTTTCAGATGCCAGTAGCATCGCGAAGAACAGGTATAAATGCGCAATGCTTTCGCAGAGCTTTCATTTCTGTTCAAGTTATTCATGTGAAGAGGTTTTGACGTGATGATGACCGCACGACGGGAATTAACAGACTTTGAACGCGGAATGTTAGTTGGAGCTAGACGCATGGGTCATGCCATTTCGGAAATCGTTAGGGAATTCAACATTTCCAGATCCGCTGTGTCAAGAGTGTGCCGAGTGTATGAAATTTCAGGCATAACATCCCACCATGGACAGCGCAGTGGTCGACCGCCTGCACTTAACGACCGAGACGTCTGCAAAGAGTCGTAAATTCTAACAGACAAGCAACACTGCGTCAAATAACCGCAGAAATCAATGTGGGACGTACAAGGGACTTGTCTGTTAGAACTGTGCGGAGAAATTTGGCTTTCTTGGGCTATTCCAGCAGAAGACCGACTCGAGTGTCTTTACTGACAGAACGACATCGCTTGCAGCGACTCTCGTGGGCACGTGAGCATATCGGTTGGTCCCTAGATGAATGGAAAACCGTGGCCTGGTCCGATGAGTCACGATTTCAGTTGGTAAGAGCTGATGGTAGGGTTCGAGTGTGGCGCAGACCCCACGAAGCCATGCACCCAAACTGTCAGCAAGGCACTGTTCAAGCTGGTGGTGGCTCCGTAATGGTGTGGGCTGTTTTTTCATGGCATGGACTTGGTCCTCTGGTGCGACTGGACCGAACATTTACTGGAAATGCTTATGTTCAGCTACTTGGAGATCACTTGCAGCCATTCATGGACTTCATGTACCCAAACAACGATGGGATTTTTATGGATGACAATGCGCCATGTCCCCGGGCCACAACTGTTCGCGATTGGTTTGAAGAACATTCTGGACAATTCCAACGAATGATCTGGTCACCTAGATCGCCCGACATGAATCCCATCGAGCATTTATGGGACATCATCGAGAGGTCTGTTCGTGCCCAAAATCCTGCACCATCATTGCTTTCACAATTATGGACGTCTATCGAGACAGCATGACTCAATATTCCTGCAGAAGACTTCCAACGACTTGTTGAGTCCATGCCACGTCGAGTTGCTGCACTTCGCCGTTCGAAAGGAGGGCCGACACGATATTAAGAGGTATCCCATGACTTTTGTCACTTCAGTGTAATGTAAGGATGCATTTGAAATAGAGACATGCAAAGGAAAGAAAATAACACTTACAATATCTTTACTTTAGCAGGGAGATTCTTGTGTATGCATTGTTGAATTTCATATTAACTTTATGTACAGATGGGAACACACATTACCTTCCGGAAAGACTTTAGGGTAAATTGCCCCACATTTGCGTTTGTATAAAAGAACACCCAAAAACTCTGACTTAACAGCCTGACAATTGGTGAGACATGCTTACGTCGGTTGTTACGATTGTATAGAGATGACTCCTCGCCTCTGCACCGTTGCAACAAGCCCCATCAAACTAATTTAAATTTTCGCAATTGCGGAAGTTTCTACGAAACGGGAAAAATTGACATTTAATTGAACGAGAAGATTAAAAGAGTCGAGGAATAAGTAAAACATCGCCATTTTTTATCTTACAACCTATACTTGATACAATGAGTTTTTGAAGATAGACAAATATATTAACTATAAATATAATATTTTAAGTTTAATAAAATATTAACACATATTTTACTTTATAAACAACTTATTTATGAATAATATTTTTATGTTATTAGTATTGGGAACCCCTAAAAAGTTTTTTACTAACTTTAAGTTGTGTACATTTTTCATAAAATAATAAGACGATGAGTAATTTGGCCATTTTGGGTAATGGAAGAATTTGCAGAATTTTCTTTTTGCAGAAGTTTCTTTTGAAATTGATAATTCACTTACATGAATTGCCAAAATGTGTAAAAGAATTCATTTTAAGTGTTTAACTGAGTTTTCCGTCAATTTATACAGTAAATTCTAAAAGACACAAATTTCTGCTTTTTATCCTGCGAATTTTTTATTTTGTTTGTCATGCACATGTTGTTTAGACTCCACGAACTCAAACAAAGCAACTTCATGTTTTTTTCATGATAATTATAGAAGTCACTATAGGATGGATGTGTGCGCTGCTGATAAGATACTGCGTTTGTAAGCACATTGGTATTTCACATTGACACAACATAATCTTTATGTTATTAATGAGCCCATTAGAAGGACAAAGCATTGCTGACATTGAGCAATATATAAAAAAAAAAAAGAACCCGCCTGTTTGATTTTGTGCCATCCCATGTGGAACTAGAAAGATAAGATAGAATATAGGCTTCAGGGCAAGACCTGCTCACGTACTTTTCTAAGAATTCTTTCCATCTTTTCATACGAAAGAAAAGTTATTTAAAAAAAAAAAAAAAAAAGGTGTATAACAAAAAGTGCATTTCACACAAATGCGAAAGGAATTCTCATTTATTCCTAAATGCAGCAATCAAACCGATAACCGAGGTTTGATTATTAAAAGGGAGATATTTATCTTTAAACTAATTAAGATTCAACTAAATACGATAACAACGAATCATTAATAACGTGTCTACCTTCATCAAAAGCTCGAGGTAAGCTCTGACAGCATACTTTCAAAATGTCCTGTCTTCTATTTTTTATGTATATTTTTAAATTGAGGAGATCGTATTCGGACATTCAAGTTTGGTTGTACCCCTGTGCTTGGGGAGGACTACCAGACTGTGAGAGTTCTATCGAAAGTTTATTAGCTCACCCAACCGAAAGCTGTTGTGCATAAGCCGGGAAAAGGGTATGATAAATCTGTTGGCTGGAAAATCTTTCTAAATGTTTTGAGTAGAAAAGTAAACTTTCCACATGCCGCTCTTGAAAATTTTACTTTCCCAGCTGTGGCACAAAAATGGGTTTTAGTACATCAGACATCTCTTTATCTACATTTATTACATATTTACTAAATCAGAAGCAAATATTAAGTACACTGTCATGATTTAGCAGGTATATTCAAGAACCCGACATAAAAAAAAAATCCCCATTTCTACTCAAGTATTTGCTAAATTAACTAATTCCCTGACATTGCCCACGATGAGCCAAGGCTGTTCACCTACTGGCAGATCGCAGGTTTGATTTGTCACTCTGGTCATTTTCTGCACTCTTTAGGCTAATTAGACAGGGACCTACAGTTTAACGTGGATTCCGTACCACTCACAAACATCCACGCCACCGCCACGGCCCACAAGGCTAGAGTGCTAGCCAAGTGGCCATCAGGATGCGGTAGATTATGGGACAAGAGACGTTTTCTTTTTTATGGCGTCTCTACTATATATACTCATATGTCTCTGTTTTACATCCTATTCTTTAATGGCGCAACAGCCTCATGGTGGAGCATGGCTATCTGACTAATGGCAGATTACGGGACAGGGGAATATGACTACTACACCACACCACTGTGCCTATAGCTGAGTTGCCCCTATACAGTTTGGGAATGATGTGGGTGAGAAGTCTGATTGGGCTCTGTGACGCTCTACGGTCCTATGAGACAGGGACCTATAGCTTAAAGTGGATTCCGAACTACTACAAACATCCATGACACAGCCGGGACACGAATCCGAAACCTGCGGTATCGAATGCCAGAACGCTAAACACTCGGCCATCAGGCCACAAGGTCTCATATGACCATAGAGCGTTAGGCGTATGTCTGACAACCTATTCAGTAAAAAGAAAACATCTCCTGTTTCGGAATTTGCCAGTAGGCAGACGGCCATTTCCAACATGAATTGCAGTGTCAGGGAGTTAACATTCAAATTAATAAAATAAATTTATTGTCCACATAATGCTAATGTGAAGCGAGTTAAATTAAATGTCAAACACTATTGTGATATTTAATTTAATTACAAAAACCGCGATTCGATAATGTTTCTCTCTCACTCTTTTAATTTATTTTGCGCCAAGGCGGATATATAAATAAACAGTTTAAAAACCACTGACTACAGTTCAAACTGCGGAAACTACCGGAAATTATGTCTCTTCAATAAGGAAACTTATGCAACAAGACAAAAGTGGCACCAAAATCTCTCCATCCCCATTAGTTCCTTTTAAAAGACGACGAAGACGCCAACTGAGCCCACAGAACCCTTCAGCAACCAAAACAATACCTCATCGAAGAACCGCGACAGACATTTAATGATGTCTTACACCGGATTGTTGCTTGCTGGAGCAGATTAAGGAAAAAGAAAAAAAGAAAGAAAAAAGAAGAAAGAAAAAAACAACTCGCGACAAGTTTCTTCTTCTGCTACTCCAGAACCTTCCAACACTGCACGGTGGTATGAGAGTCGGCCTCTGGTGCGGTTCACACAGTCTCTGTCTTCTTCTATTGTGACGTCAGTCGGTGCGTGCAGAGATTTTGAAAGGACCTGATGCACGAGAATTAATTCTTCTCAAAATACCTCGTTAGAAGACTTGACCGCTCGCAGATTGTCAGTGAGCTTGCTCTCAGTCGCTGCTCAGTGTTTGATAGTGCTCGCGCATTATTATTTTTTGTTTTGTTTCTCGGAATTAATATTTATTACCGATGATGCAGTTGCTAACTTCCTCCATTTTGTGCGTGGAATTCATTTTGAGTGAATGTTATTTATGGGTTCATTTATTTTTAAATTTTTTTTGTTAAAAAACATGTGATACTTTTGATAGTAAAATAAATTACGATGAAAAATCCAGCAATAAGAAATACTATTAGTTGAGTTGAAGTTTATAGTTATGGGACCAATTAGTTTTACCATTTTACTTGATGCGAATATGATTTCAGATTTAAATATTTGTTTGCTCATTATTATCGAATATCAAAACAAAAAAATTGAGTTATCAAACTTGAATTGGAAAATAAAAGGAAACGAAAAAGAAAGAAACCTATATATATATGCTCTGGCGCTCGGAGCCATAGATTTCGCGTTCGAGGCCCGGTGGTTTGTGCTCTACGACCATTTTGTACACACTTTGGGCTAATTAGACCGGGACCTACAGTTTAACGTGGATTCCGAAACACACACAAGTATCCATGCCACTGCCAGGATTTGAATCTGAAGCCTGTGGTACCAAAGGCCAGAGCGCTAGCCAATTAGTCCTCAGGCCACTGAAAAATAGATCGGAAATGAAAAAAAAAAAAAAAAAAAAAAAAAAAAAAAACTTATAGATATGCTGTGGCCCCTCGGAGCCACATGTTTCAGATTCGAGTCCTGGTGGTTTTGTGTTGTATGTCCTCTACGAATTAATTCTTCTCAAAATACCTCGTTAGAAGCAGTTGAATGGTGTCGACTTGACCTCTCGCAGATTGTAAGTGAGCTTGCTCTCAGTTGCTCACTGTTTGATAGTGCTCGCGTATTATTATTTTTGTATTATTATGTGGGAATTAATATTTATTGCCGATGATGCAGTTGCTGGCTTCCTTCTTTTTGTACGGAATTAATTTTGAGTGAATGTTATTTATCGGTTCATTTTATTTACATGCTAAAAGGCATCTGATACTTTTGATATGAGAAATGAATTACGATGAAAAATCCAGCCATAAGAAAGAAAAAATAATAATTAGGTTGAAGTTTATAATTATGGGATCAATTTGTCTTATCATATTACTGGATTCGAGTGCTATAATTGGGAATGATTCCAAACTACAGATTTGAATATTTGTGTGTTGATTATTATCGGAACTTATGGTTTAAAGGGGATTCCGATTAAATTAATATATCAGCTCTACGTACCACGCTTTACAATTATATTAGACAGGAACCTAGGGTTTAAAGTGAATTCCGAATCACTACAAATATGCATGGCAACGTCGGGACTACTGCCTGCTCACCAATTGGCTAGCACTCTGGCCTTTGGTACCACAAGCAAACTAGTAGACTGATTTATCGGAGCTCGAGTCCCGGTAGTTTTGTTTTGTTTGCCCTCTACGAATTAATTCTTCTCAAAATACCTCGTTAGAAGCAGTTGGACGGTGTCGACTTGACTGGTCGCAGATTGTCAGTGAGCTTGCTCTCAGTTGCTCAATGTTTGATAGTGCACGCGTATTCTTTTTCCTTTTTTTTATTTGGGAATTAATATTTATTACTGATGATGCAGTTGTTGGCTTCCTTCTTTTTATGCGTGTGCAAGGAATTAATTTTGAATGAATGTTATTTATAGGTTCATTTTATTTGCATGCTAAAAGGAATCTGATACTTTTGATATGAAATATAAATGACGATGAAAAATCCAGCCATAAGAAAAAAGGTTGGTAGTTAGGTTGAAGTTATTATTCAATTATGGGTTCAATTTGTGTTATCATATTAATTGATTCCAATGCTGTAACAGAATATGATTTCCGAATTAATATTTGAATTTTATTAATTTTTTGCTGATTATTATCGCGAACATGAATTGGAAAGTAAAAAAGGAAACGAAAAAGAAAGAGACTTATATATATATGTTCTGGTTCTCGGAGCCACAGGTTATGGGTTCCAGTTTCCGGCAATTTGGTTTGGTTTTGTCCTCTACGGTCCTTTTGTGCACACTTTAGACTAATTAAACCGGGACCTACAATTTAACGGTGATTAAAAACCACTAGCAAAAACCCATGCCCATCCAGGATTCGAACCTGAAGCCTGTGGTATCAAAGACCAGAGCGCTAGCCAATTGGTCATCAGGCCACCGAAAAATAGATAAGAAACGAAAAGCTTATATATATATATGCTCTGGCGCTTTACCTCAGGCTTCGGATTCGAGTCTCAGTTGAGCCATCGATGTTTATAGTTGTTCGGAATTCACTTTAAACCATTGGTTCCGGCGTGTAACTGTAAAACGGTGGACGTAGGGCTTCAGCCCTACCATGTAAAAAGAATCATCGCCTGTCTTGAAATCTACCAGTAGGAAGTCGGCCTTGGCCCACCATGGGGCTGTTGCGTCAATGAAGAAAAAAGAGAATATATATATTTATATATATATATATATATATTAATTGAAAAGTAATTTAAGTTCTGGCTTTCAGTATCTACAAAAATCTGTTTACAACTTATTGAAATTATTATTAACAAAAAATAGGCTTATTTTCAAATGGGAGAAACTCTATCTGAAATCATTTCACTCTGTAACGACAAATAGACAGGAGATTCAGCATTATCTAGAATTCTTCATTGAGCCCTGTCATACAATACACACATTTTGCCATCATAATTAGGAAAAGCATTTCCAAAAGTTGCCTCAGAATTCTATAAGAATTTTCTATTCGGTTTTACTTGTGGGATGTTAAATAATTTTCCAGCTCCTCAAAATATAGATGAATTTTGATATTTTGAACGATACAGAAATATAATACTAAATGTGACAGTATATTATTATTTATATAGATATCATTTTATCTTTGTTTATATCAATATAATACATTTGTAATCAAACCAAAATTCATATCACAACATTTGCAATAAACGCCCATTTTAATTGTTAATTAAACATCAAAGTGACCGAATGATCTAACTTTTAAGAGACTGAATCATTATGGGATACATCCCTATTATCCAAATAATATTTTATCAGATTTCAGAGAATAGTTTGGCAATGTATTCTGATGGTAAATGATCTACAATCAGATCACTTATGGATGAAATAATTGGAACTGATATAAAAATGAAGCATGTATAAGAAAATTTTTTATTTATGCAGATCATTTAGTTGTTTATACATAAATCTTTTATTAGTATACATTTCGTTTTATTAAATAAAAATCATACATTATTTGGTATTGATATACTTGATTCTTTCTTCAGAGCCCTGAAGAAAAAAAGACTATTGTATTAAATATACGAATAAATTTCAAAACTATTTTTTTTTTCTCGAAACAAACTACTACACTTATTTATAAAAATTTATAACATTAGCAGATATTTGATGCACCAATACCAATAATTGAAACAATGTAGAAAATTTTTGGACAATAAGTTTTATAAGTGGTAATTAGTTTAATCGGTTAATTATTTTTGAATCAATAGTTATTTTATTTATTTCTTCAATTTCCATAAGAACAAGAAAAACAAAATGATACACCCTTAATTTGATTGAATTTTTTTTTCTCTTCAATCCTTGCAAGAATAGCATTATTTTTTTCAATTCCTTCTATTAGCTCACATTCTCCCTATATATTATATCTTGTTCAAATTTTCAATCGTTCATAAAATACTTTTTATTCATCCACTCCAGTTCAAATATATTTTTTGAACTTGTAGTGGATGACACTGGATGTTAATACAGTTTTTTCAAAAGTTAATTCAGTAATTAAATTAAATTAATTAATTAATTTTAGGTTTTTTAGATTTAAGTTGCATATATCTAACAATAGATGGCGCCAGATAAACTCAAAAAAATGAATGAAAATTATTTATAAAGAACTTTCTGCAATAGAGTGAAAAAAAGTAGGAATTGACTTTAAATTTTTTTTTTTAAATTTTATATTACTTGTTTAAATTAGGCATACATATCTTTTTCTTCAATGGCGGAACAGTCCTATGGAGGAGCAGAGCCCTCTGCCTGATTCCGAAGCATGAGATGCTTTCTTTTACAGGATAGGGTAGTCAGCTCTATGCTTAACACTCTACAGTCATATTAATCCGGAACCTATTGTTTAAAGTGGAAACCGAACCATTACAAGCATTACGCCGGGACTCAATCCCGAGATTTGTGGCCCCGGGCGCTAGTCACTTGGCCATCAAGTTCTTATATATATATGTGTGTGAAATGTGTATGTAATATGTATATATAATAGTAATGTACTGTAATGTAATAATCACTGTATATGTAAATGTGGAGTCATCAGACCCCACATTTACATATAATGTGACTAGCGCTTTGGTGCCCGGTGCCACAGGTTTCGCGTTTGAATACCGAAGGGGGCCATGGATGTTTGCAGGGGTTCGGAATCCACTTTAAACCGTAGATCCCGGTCTAACATAATCGTAGAGCATTGGGCATAGGGCTGAAACCCTATCCTATAAAGAGAAAATATTTCCTATCTCGAAATCTGCCAACTGGCTGGCCAGATGGCCTCGATACACACACACACATATATATGCAAAAAAATTAAATGTTCGCAATAGAGTGCATTGTAAAATTATAATGCATATTAGTTTTTCTTTCTCAGATTAAAATCTTATATTTAATCTCTTATTTATCTTATATTTATATAAAACTAAGTAACTTATAATAAACTAAATAATACTCCATGAAAATAATGAGATAAGTAATGCTCTTATAAAGCTAATAGAGCTAAATACTTACTTATGACTTGAGACAATTTAATTGTAATTGCTGTGCAGACAAAACATAATGTCTCATTTTTACTTACCACCAGACTGAGTTTGATTCTTTGAAGAAGTTCGGGTTAAAGAATTGAAGAAATAATCTTCAGGTTCTTGTGAGAACAATTGAGAATGATCTCCACCTAATCTTCTTCTGGATAGAAGTGTGCGACAGCGAAACGATTTCTAAGACTGAGATCAACTTGCAAACTTCTCATCTTTTACAGTTAATTTCTTTGTTATTCCCAGACTAATTTTATACATCTTTTTCAATATTGACCTTTTATGTGAAATATTTTTTGTTGCAAAATGTCGCCTTGCATTTCATGCCCTTTTTCCTCCAGATTAAAGCAGAACATTCTCATTAGGTATTTATTTTGCTTGACGACGTTGGAATTTCCGTTAAATATGAAGCCGAGCATTGTTAACAAGGAAGTTAGGAGACCAATTAATCCCATCCCGGCTAACATAAATTTTTTTTCTTCTTCAAAACGAGTCATTTATTAATTTTAAACAATAGTATGTATATTCAAGAAAAAGCATATTTTTTTTTTCTTTAATTGAATTACTTCAAAAATTTCTGAAATAATAATTATAAATAATTTATATGGTTTTACATTTATCTTTAATATTCATTTCAAATGATGATGAAATTCTTGACATGATTTCTTGCAAAATTTTCTTCCATTATTAATCTTATTTTAGAAAGCGCTGTTAAAGGTCTAGAATTAAGACAGCCTCTATTTGTGTTAGAAATGATTCAAATTCCTCATACAAAGCATCTAATTACAGTTACAGTTTAAACATTAAAAAAAAACTTTTTTTTTTTTCTAATGGCTTGAACTTATTGTAGCATTTTTTTTTTTTCTCACGAGAATAGTTTTGGAATTTCATTCCCAGAAGAGAGGAATGTATATTATTTGACAAATATATAACAAACCCATCACTCAAATTTGACAGCATACGACCTTTATTGTGGGTAGTTATGTTACATGCAATTAGAGTTTTGTACTAATGAGAACAACCTGTCACTCAAATCGGATAGCAGATATTCGATATGTATAATGAGGAAATTAACAGGCCTTCACAGGCTAACAACTACAGATTGAATATAAACTATGCTATGAGTTATTCCATTGTGATGAGTAATAAACGAGTTGAGAAATGTCTACTCCGTTGAGAAATGAGAGAAGCTCACCGCCCCCCCCTACCTCTCTTCACGGATTGTCTTAAAAGGAGATTTTTGGTGAAGAAGAGAGAGAATTCTGCAACGAGTCGATCAGAAGTGTTTTATTCCCCCTTTTTATCTTTTTTTTTCTCTGAAGTGACTGAGCAGGCCAGAGTCTCCGTCTGTTTTCCAAAGTTACCTTTAATTTTAATTTTTTTTTTTTTTTTTTTTTTTTTTTTTTTTTTTGTAAATAGATTTCTGTATATATGTATATAATGTTTGTAAAGAAAAACTAAAGTGTTCCCATGAACCTGAAAGTGGCCCTCTTCTTGAAATCGTTATAAGTCAAGTATAGGCCGAGACGTTACATTACTCAGTATTAATATGATAGATTTATAGTACGTACAGAGTTAATCCAAATATCTTACGCTACGTTCACAAGAAAGATGGACAAAAAGTATTTTTTGAAGTCCTCTTAAGAAAAACTGATTCACACATTTCATTTATGCATAATAAAGTCTCCATTGAGACACGCCGATAATAATGAGGCATGTCATCAAAGTGTCATTAGTTGGCCATTTTTGACTGTATCAGTCATCTTTACCTCCAAACACCCAACTTTTTCAAAACCACTAATAGATGGGCAAAAGGCATGTCAACCAGCTTTCTAAAAAATAAGGGCAATTTAAGAATGAATGTATTATTAAAAAATATATAACCTAACCCAAAAATATAGACACGTCAATTAGTATGTCTTATTCCAACAAGAAAGAGTAAAGAGAGATACATATAACACTATAAGGTGTCCTAATTTATGAAAAATTTTAAAAATTATGTATTTTAATAAATTAAAAATAGGATGTTGCATAAATATAGATACTAAAATGTTTCAGATAAATTTTAAAGTACTATATAACCATAAACTCATAAGTTCTAACACTTAAGGTGGCCTGATGGACAATTGGATAGCTCTCTTTTTCAGTACCACAGGCTTCAGGTTCGAATCCTGGCAGTGGATGATTGTTTGTTAGTGGTTCGTAAATGGCCATAGAGCGACAAATCAAACCAAACCTAATATTTAAAAGGGTTTCGATAACTCTCTATCATTTCAAATGCCTAATTTTTCATATTAAGTTTTGCATAAATTCCACAGGCAGATCATATCATTTTTTCAATTGCGAAAACATTTTGGCGTCCAGTTTCATTGTGCCTCTTTTTGAGACAGCCGTCTCGCCAAGTATTAAGATATAGACTAGGACAGGCAAGTCCATGTTTTGATGACACTATTCTGCTGAAACCATATTTTTGTCGAGTTAGACATATGAATCGATGCTCCTTCTTGTCGAAAACACAATCGGGTCCTACCAGAAATTCGAATAAGGGAATTAATTGATCATCTAATATTTGCTGACAGGTTACTAAGTTCAGTTTTTTACAACAATTAACCATCAATGTTTGGCCATTGAATCCTAAACCACCTCCAAGTCATTATTGATCCTACTCCTTGCTAACCACCAAAAAAACTTTTTAGATACGTTTCTCAAATAATGGCAGCAGGGACGGATTTTCCTATAGGCTAACTAGGCTTCAGCTTAGGGCCTCAAGATCAAGAGGGGCCTACATTCAAATTATTAGCAAAATTATAATTACACTATTCTAAAAACACTAAACACTGAATCGAAAATAAGGAGAAATTTTACACATATGTTATGACTAATAAACAAACATAAAAATGTATTGTTTAAGATCAACGCGTTCGGCTCCTTGGGTCTGTTCGTGCGTATATACTAGATTGCACCAAAGTATAGTTCATGCGTTCACTGATTGTTATGGCAAATATTGGCGTGCCTTATGCTACTAAGCTCTGCTGTGTCCAAATAAGTGTTCTCGACTTTTTTTTATATTTATTATCCGTGCCACAATTTTTATAAAGATTAGTACCCATCACAGCAAGTTTCATTTAACTTATTGATATATATCACAGTAATGATGCATTTTATTATCTCTCATGTAATTTACAAACTTAAAAATGGGAGGTGAAAGGGCCTCATAAGTGGAATAGCCTAGGGCCTTTTTTCATCTAAATCCGGCCCTGAATGGCAGTAAAACCTATATCCATCAAGTTCATCTAAATTCCACTTTTCTTCATCTCTAAATATGAAGTCAGCCAATTATCACTAGAAGACATAGTTTCCTTTATCTATTTCAGTCGTACTATTTTACGGCGTGCTTTTTAAATATGGCTTCGACAACATTTTTCTTGAAAGTTATTCTCATTAAGTATCTTACTCTCTTTTTCAATACTTCAAATGTGGATGTAATTAGTTGGAAGGATATTTTTTCTGGATATCGTAATCTTATTTAAATCTTCTCTGCCATTCTTCGTCATATACCGTTTTGGACTTATGCGTCTAAATCTAATCTTAAAACTATCGAAGCCTTACAAAACATCACTATCCCCCAAATTACCTCTGCTAAATGGTTTATGCGTAATTCTGATCTTATTAAAGCTACTAACATTCCTTCTTTATTTTATCTTCTCAAACATATTTCCAGTAAATTCTTTAACACGCTTGATAACCATAACAATACGGAAATTCAGAAGATTGAATTATATATTCCTAACATGCCTACCCTTTTTCAGGAAAAATGGTCTGTTGGCCTGCAGATTCTCACCAGGAGAGGAAGTATATTTTGCGCACTCTGCGAGTATCCGAATTTCGAGTTTTCGATTTAGAAGTGGAAACCTTCCCCGAATCTATAATTATACGTCTTTAAATGTGTTCTCCAACCTGTGCCTCAAGCATCTCAACCCAACCACACCCATTATAATGGTTGCCCAACCTGCACATTACAACTTGGTATTCGAAAACGACAACTTCACTTCATTTAAAAATTACAATATTTTTAATTTGCATTTTATTAAGTTTTAATTCATTGTGCCTCTTAATACAATCAAGATTATTTATCATTAATGCATTTACAGAAAATTTTATATATGATATATGTTAATGAATACACTTAAATAAAATATTTAACTTAACGATAAAAATAAAAAATATTTTACATTTCCATCTCGGTACATACCCTAATAAAGTTATTGGGCATTGTTTTTGTGAATTATTTGTATGTGTAGCTTGCAGAATCCAAATTAAAGTATTTTTTACTTTTGAAATACTTGAGTGATTTCGTGCCTTAAAAAAAAAAAAAAAAAAAAAAGCAAAGTGAAAGCAGTATATCAAGATGCTACAATTTAAACAAGCCAACTTTCTTTTCTTTCTTCCTTTTCCAACTTTTTTTTTTTTTTTTTTTTTTTTCACCTGTTTATTCATTTATTTATTTATTTATTTTCCTAATTATTCTCCGACGTCCTTAAATAAAAAAAAAAAAAAAAAAAAAAAAACTGGTTTCCAGGTTGAAAACATTACAAATATTTTTTTCAGTTCCCCCCTTCTGACAACAGCAAGAATACAATGTAATCGTTCAATCGTTACTGCTTTATAAAAAATAAATAAAAAATTAAAAAAAAAAAGCGGTTAATAGAAAATAAAAGATATTAAATGTGGCATTTATAATGTTTTGTACATTTTATTTTCTTTATTTAGAAAAAAAAGTTAAAAGTTAAAATTCTCCATTTGCATATTTTTCATTTTTTAAGTGATTACGAAATTATTTTTCAAATGAAAATAATAATGATTTAAGTTATTCAAACACGTTTGTCTCTGATCGTCTTATAGTACGTTCATTTAAATTATTTATTTTGCTCTTTTAGCTAATTAAATGTGATTTATTCAAAGAGAAAAATATTTTATAATTTTTAAGTATAAAGATCGCTTTTAATCAATTAAAAAGATTTCATCCTACTCGTGGCAGCGTGCGCCGCTGGTGAGCATTAGGGTGGAGGTTCCATCCGCTGACGGTTTCCTTGTAGAAGCTGTTTCAAAAAACAAAGAGATTCAATGGCTTTTGGGATGACCAGCCTCTTGCCTAGTGAGTTGAACTACCTGTTGGGATTTTCCAGCTTTTCTCTCATACGATAAGCAAATGCAGGGTAGTTATCCCCTAAAAGTCCTCGCGGAAAGCACTGCCCTCCTTCTTCAGCGATACAGAGCCGAATCAGACTTCTACCTACGGGTGTCAGAATTCCCTCCTATCATGAGACCACACGGGTTCTTGGACTGGTCTAGATGTTGCTGTCTACCAAGTGGGATAAGAAACAAACAAAAAGATTCAATTTTGAATCAACATAATAATAAGTTAGATAGTGATTATTGAACAGAAATACTATATTTATTTTTATTTCAAATTAATCTCTTCAATTACAAAGTTTAATTTATCATAACAATATTGTAATTCTTGTTAGTGTAAGATGTCTGTATAGATTGGTATAATAATATTTGTGAAATAATTTCATAGAACTTTTGTAATTTATTTAGTGTAAAATTTTTTAAAAAGCATTTATAAAATGTCATGATAAAATTAATAAGATTTTCTAAAAATGCTGGTGTCTAATTTTCTGTTAGTTTTAGACAAAATAACAGGCTTTTGCTTCTATGTAAATACAAAAAAATACAGATTAATGGAAAGGATATTTCACTCGCTTCATTTGAGACAAAGAATATGATTAAAATAAACAGAGTTTAGTTTTTATATTAAAGAAAAGCTTTCATTAAACAATCCACTTGCAAAAGCAAATCACTAGTTTTGAGGTGATGGTCTCAAATATACAATAAAAAAAGTATTTGACGCATGCAATTGTTTGGTGTTTTTTTAAAATAAGTATACTTTTTTTATAATTATTAAATTAGATTTTTTTTTTTTTTTTTTTTTTTTTTTTTTGGAACAGCCAAAACTGACTGGGGAGAACTAAACTAAACTTTGTTTTAAATTCTAGAAGTCTCGTTTTCAAATGCATTCAATTTGGGTTAAAAGGGCAAGTTATAGATTTCTTGCAACAAAAATATTTTTAAGAATTTATCGAAATGTTTCTAAAACAGAATTGATTTAAAATGCTGTTCTTTTTTAAACAAAGATTTCCAATAACACAATTTTTTTAACTGTAAATACTATTTCGAAATGAGGATAGATAAAATTTATAAATTGTTTAAAAGACTTTTTTTAATTGTAAATAATATTTAAATTCAGTTTTTCAACACAAATATATTAATTGCATTATTTTTAAAAGAAATTTTTTATTTTGAAATATTCTTATGATGAATCATTTTTGATTATGCTTTTACATTATACCTACAATGACCAATAAGGAATTTACATAATAAATAATTAAATAATTGAAACCTTTAAAACATTTCGGGTAAATGGATATATGTGTATAAAAAAATTAGATGGTAAAGAATATAATATTCGGTAAAAAATATGTGTCTAATCCTCAGTGTCCTGCAGTGCTGGATAGACATCCCATGAGCAATCTACTCATGGATGTAGGGAAAGGGGGCAGTTTCAATTGCGTTGCGGTAGACCCCAGTAGGTAAAAGTCTGACTTGGCTTCGTGTCGTTGAAGAAAGAGGGCAGTGTCTACGACTTTTAGGGGGAACTATCCCGCATTTGCGTATCGTATGGAAGAAAACTACCACCAGATAACCCGACTAACGAGGCAAGATGTTGAGCATCACAAACCCCATAGAGTCTCTTCGTCTTTTGAAACAGTGTTTAACAGCAAAGCCGCCGGCGGATGGAACATCCGCCCTAATGCTCAGTAGTTGCGCACGTTGACACTGAGCCACGAGTTGGCCATATACTTTCTTTAATTGAATAATCAGATAGTGACAACATTGGTAAATAATGCAAAAAGATATATTTTTTTCACTATTGTGCTTTTTTTTTTTTAAATATTGTTATGATAAATCCGTATTAATTTATATTTTTTTACAATATAGCACAATGGCCAATAACACATGAACTTATATAGTAAATAATTTAATACTCGAAATCTTTAAAACATTTCTAGCAAATGGATATATAAAGCGGGCATATTACATCTATTCTGATACTGAAAATATTGCATGGATGCAGTCTGATGGTCATTTGGCTAGCGCTCTGTTAAACTGTAGGTTAAACAACGTTAAACTGTAGGTCCGGGTCTAATTAGTGGAAAATATGCACACAAAAAAATTACCATAGAGCGACTAACCAACCAATCAACTGCATAGAATTCAAAATAAATTCTGTGTACTTTACAGGTTAGTGGTTTACTTTAAACGGAATGTAACATGTTAAAAAAAATGTAAAAAAAATATAACATATAAAAAACATGTAAAAAAACATGTATAACATGTAAAAAAAACATGTAAAAAAATATAACATGTTAAAAAAAAATGTGTGTAAAAATAGGAAAAAATTATTATAAAGCATGATTAATAAGCGTTATATATATATTTTTTATAATTAAAAATTATTAAAATTATTTAATTATTTAAAAAAATTTAGAAAGTTAATCTTTTATGGTAAACTTTTTCGTTTGGATTCAATAATATACAACAGAAACTTATTAGAAATTTACTGAAGAAAACTGCATCTGTCAAAATGCACGCGTGTTAATTCTTGTACATCACAATCGATGCAACTTTCTTTCTTCTGAGAAATTTAATTATCTTTTCCATCCTAAGACAATACACCACTTTCTAAACATCGGCATTGTAGTTTTCTCAACAGCCCATTAACGGAGACCACAAATGACATCACTTCTTCTACACATGTAGCCAAGTGGAACCCGAACCTGCCACGCAACCGCCAATTTCCTTACCCCTTTGCACCTGAGGAGTTTCTCGACTTCTCACCGTCATCATCTCGAGGGTCCGGGCGATCTTGGAAGTACCCTATTCTTGTCACGATTCTTGGACACTAGAAGAGTCATGGATGGAAGGACGGACTAATGGCTTCTCTGCTTGCCCGTATCGTGCGCTGTGTGGTGTAGGGTGTCGTGGACAGATTTTTATCTGCAGGCAGAGTCCAGATATATTTCTCAACTGCAGCAAGTTGTCTTTGTCAAAAGAAGGTTGACGGCTAAATTAGATTAAAAATTAACCTACATCTAAATCATTGTAGGCTAGATTGTTGGTGAGTAGATTGGTTAATAGCGTACCATCAATGTACCATCATCATAGCCTTCAGCATAATGTAGCAAATGATAATGTGGCATCGTTATCATTTGCCGTATTATTAAGTCCGTTTTGAGAACAGAAGGGTGCAAGGTGCCCTAGAGGAATATTTGACCAGAATGCTACAGAAAGAATGTCATCACAGATCACATTTAGATGGGTTTAAATGACACAGCATCAATTATGCTCTAAATAAGGGGTGGCCAACCCAAATGATCTTGCGGACCACTTTGGAAATGCATCCTAACTCCGCGGGCCGCATATAAAATTATATATCCCCATATTAGATTTAGAGTTACTATAGAACATTTTTTGGAGTGAAAAATTGAAACATTATGAGTTAATATTTTTGTGTTTACTATCATTCTTACATGTAAACATAAATAATATTATAATAATGTTACTAAACGCACATTGTAAAGAAATATTTAACACTAAAAAATAAAAGATAAAAAATAAAATCATTAACAAATATTTATTTTACTTATGCGATATTTGTTTCTCCACTCTTTCACTCAGCTTTTGCAAATCGATCTCAATTCGCATATCGTAATTGGTGTTGCAGGTTAGCGTCCGTTATGTTTGAGCGTATTTTGCGTTTGGTTAATTTCATTATTAGAAAAAAAAACGATTGCGGGTGTAAGTTGAACCAAAAGCACTAACAACTTCAACTGAGAGTCTGGTTTGCTCTGCTATCAACATCTGTGATTATCTAAGGATGATCACTGCATCACTGAGGTCACTTAACGTGAAACATATTAGATGTTTTGTTAGATTACCTGTTATATTAGATGTTCCAAGATTCGCGCATTATGAGTTCGCAGAATATAATTTAATTATTCTGCGAACTCTTAACTGTAAACTCAGAAATGAAACAGGCAATATCTTTCCTATATTCGCCAGAATATTATTTTAAAATCAAAGTTAATTTCTCATAATTTCGACAGTTAATTATTTAATGTAACACATAATGTATTTTTTAATACATTGGTTTTCACTACTTTGGCCATTATAAAATAAATATATCTTGTAAAAGTGTGATAAATCTGACGGGCCAGAAAAGCGAGCAGCATGCGGCCCGCGGGTTGGTCACCCCTGCTCTAAATCTTATCAATAGTATTTTTCTTGTGAATATTACTTTACTTTTTCAGCTTTACTGAACTTATAATTTCGTGTACTTTTCAGTAAATGTTGAATAAATTTGGTTTAATTTTTCGTATGGTAAAGCTGCTAGTGGGACATGATTGCCGAGTGGCTAGTGCTCTGGCGCTCGTTGCCACAGGTTTCGGGATCGTGTCCCAGTGGTGGCATGGATGTTTGTAGTGGTTCGGAATCCACCTTAAAACGTAGGTCCCGATCTCACATGACTGTAGGGAGTAAGACTGACATCCTTATATCTTATAAAGAAAAACATCTCATGTCTCGGAATCTGCCAGTATGCAGACGGCCTTGGCTCACCATAGGATGTTGCGTCAATGAAGAAGATGAAAGCTGTTAGTAGAATGCATTATCTGAAGATGTAATCCTCATTAGTATCCCAGATGTAATTTCAATTTCGTTTGCGTCGAAGCGTGAGGAAGTTTTAAATAAAAAATATAAGTGAAAGAGTGCCTTATGAGAGTGTCCAAAAGAAAATGGAAGGTGTATAGCATAGCTGCAGTATCTGCGGAAGATGCACTGCCGATTGCTTCTCAACTCTATAATGAATACTGTTCAAATCGAAATTTTTAAAATTTCCTTCAAATGTTGTAAGATTTCACATGCCCTTTACATTTATTTATAAACTTGAAATTATCATTATATAAAAAAGAAGAAAAGTTTTTATTTTATTTAATAACAATCTACATTTCTTAGGCTCATTTTGTTATTATAGGGATTAACACATCTTGATCTATTTTATTATATAAAAAATAAACTGTTGTTTCTTATCTTACTTTGTAAACAGCAACTTCTAGACCAAGTCCGCGTGGTCTCATGAAAAGAGGGAAAGGGAGGGGCAGCTTCTGTTGTGATGGAGCATCCGTAGGTAAAAGTCTGACTGGGCTCCTGGCAACTGGCGTACCGATTACGGAGTACCAACAGGGGAAATACCCCTTAAACCTCCTCATCTTAATTAATAAATATGCTTTAAATTGGCTCCGTGACGTTGAAGAAGGAGGGTAGTGCCTTCCGGGAGGACTTTTAGGAGGGAACTACTCAGCCTTTGCATAACGTATGGAAGTAAATCCGGAAAAACTCCCATCAGGTAGTCCGACTCACGAGGCAAGATGTTGAACATCACAAACGCCATCCTGTCTACTCGTTTTTTTAAACATTGTTTACAACAAAGCCGACAGTGGATTTAACCTCCGCCCTAATACTCACCAGCGGTGCGATTTGCCACTGAACCACGAGTCGGGAAAAATAATCTGAATAATAAGATGCCCAAAATATTCAACATTACTACAGGTTAGTCATATTGAATATGATAGAACTGTGCATCCATATTAAATTAATAACCATGATAATCTTAACTAATTAATAACTGTAATAATCTTAATCTTAACTTAATAATCCTTGATAACTATCGTCAAAACTATTTCCTTTTATGTGCTATTAGAGGCAAATTTTTTCTTCCATTGCGGCTCGAAGAAGTCAAAAGTATTGGATGTCACAGATTTTTATCAGCAGATTTTTTTTATTACACCCATTAAACGTTATGATGTCTTTGTCAGAAGGAGGTTAGAAGACTTGAAAAAAAAATTAAAAGGTGGGAAATTAACCTACATAAAAGTCATTGTAGGTTAAATTCTTGATCGATAGATTAAATGATTGTCACATCCATCAAAAACCAGATTGAAAAGAAAGTGCATTACACTGGTGGCAACCACCTATACTTTCTGCTAAATATAGAACGTTTTCAATGAAATTCGCCTTGGAGGAATACTTTTAAATTTGCATGAATGGCAGTATAATGTGTCAGTCGATAGTGTGCCCTCAATAAGTTCAATTTTAGAGCCATTCACATCCAAGTGAGTAAGATGCTTTAGGTAAAGATTGCAACTGAATGTAAAATAAATAGTAACTTATTTTCATGTGTTAAAAGGGCAAGAAATAGGATGTTGAACAAGAAAAATGAGGAAAAAAAATAAAATAGTAAAACACTTTTTTAAGTGGTTTTTGATAAAATGATTATTTGATTCACTGTTGCAAGAATACGCTTCACTGTTATATCTTTTAAAATTTTTTTAAGAGGATTATTAATTAATTATTTATTTTAATAAATAATTTATTGAATTATTATAAGAAGAAAAGAAAAATTTATTAATTTGAAAAACACGTAATACGAGAGAAATTCCCGTCTCATGGCGCAGTGGTAACATGCGAAGCTGGTGAGCATTAGGGCTGAGGTTGAATCCTCTGGCGGCTTTGTTGATGATGATATATGTATATGTGAACATCGATAGATTTCGTGTTTCACATATGTATACCCCGATCACCCGTTGACAAGTGATGGTGAAAAGATACGGTTTTCCGAGAAGACTTTCAAAGTGAATTGCGCCATATTTGCGTGCTTTATGAGAGAAAAACCTAGAAGATTCCAAGACAACCAGAATGTGGATGCTAGATGCTTAACACATGTTATTACAATCATTATCGAATTTCTTCCTTTCTGAAAAGCAGTGACTGCAGTAGATGCCGCCAGCGTATTCAAACTTGGGAGGTGTTGTATGCTACTCTGCATCTTACCATTGTACCATGAATAAGATATCAATTGTAATTAACTTATTTTCTTATCACGAATAAAAAATTATTATTTAAATCATCATCATCAGTGGCGCAACAGTCCCATGGTGGGCCAATATCCTCTGCCTACTCGTAGATTTCGAGACAGGCGATGTTTTCTTTTTACTAGATAGGGTTGTCAGCACTACAGCCATATTAGACCGGGACCTATGGTTTAAAGTTGATTCCGAACCACTACAGACATCCATGGTACCGCCGGGACTCAAACCCGAAACCAGTGGCACCGTGCAAGAACCCAGAAGGATAGAACCCAATTATTTAAATGTAATGATAAAAATATTTATTATTGCATATTGTATTGTATAAAAAGTTCATTAAATTAAATTATTATCAATAACAAAACCAATTTTTCTTAAACTTGCCAAATCCCAGAAATAATAAAACGGTTATCGTAAATAAATGTTCTAACAAATATCTAAAATAATCTTTTCAGTATCTCTTATCTTCTTCCTTTTATACATCAAATAATAAATAATGTCTATTATATACTATACGAAAGAAATAAAAGCATTCTGTTAATAGCCTGAAGGGTTAACGAACATTTCAACGAAATACTCCAAATCTATCTAAAGTCATAACAATTGCAATCCTGCAATCTGGCTTTTGAACCTTCTGGACATCTTAGCTAATGCTTTGACACCATTCTACCTTTGGGTCACAGAACCCTTAAAGACAACGAAAAAATAACAAAAACTTATCTCATCCTGTCGACAACCTTGTATTGAAATAGTATACCGCATAGCGTTCGTAGCTGAGAGTGTTAAAATAACAATTCTGCATTGAACAGAGCAAATTTGAATGTCACTTAACCAATCAAACGAAAGCCACTCCCATGCAATAAGTGTTCTTTCTTTATTCCATTCATATAATCTTTAAAAAAAAAACCGGTGATATCTTTTATGGATTTTACTATAAATTATCTTTCATATGCCCTTTATATGGGAAAAAAATATTTAAAAAATCTCAGTTATAGGTTTAATATATAAAATTATATGCTTTATACAAAAATAGAGCACGTTTTTAATACCGACACTTCTGAATGCGATACTATGATAACTTCTTTTTTATTGGCGCAACAGTTCCATGGTTGGCCAAGGCCGTCCGCCTAATGGCAGATTTCGAAATTGGAGATGTTTTCTTTTTACAGGGTAGTGTTGACACTCCCAACAGTCATATTACACCGGGACCTACGGGTTAAAGTAGATTGGGCCTGAGGGCTGAATGGCTAGCGCTCTGGCTCTCGGTACTAAAGGTATCGGGTTCGAGAACCGGCAGTGCCATGGATGTTTGTAGTAGTTCGGAATCCACTTTAAGCCGTAAGTCCCGGTCTCATATGACCGTAGAGCGCCATTGAGCCCAATTAGACTTCTTCTTACCCACATCATTCCTAAACTGTAAAGGGGCAACTCAGCTCTAGGCACAGTGATGTGGTGTGATGTGGTGTGGTGTGGTGTAGTAGTGGTTTAAAGTGGATTCCGAACCACTACTAACATCCATGGCACCTCCAGGACTCGAACCTGAAATTTTTGACACCGAACGCCAGATCATACTAAGATAACATCAATAATTAACGTATTCTTTTAAATACAATTTAACTGATATCGACAAGCGTGTTACATCAGCTTTACAATGAAAATATTAAAAAAAAAAAAAAAAAAATGAAGTAATATATATAATTTATTTATTTATTGAAAGAAATTAATGCACGATATAACGTTGGGTTTCGACGTTATATCAAAAGGGTCAGTTATTACCACAATCAAAATTCCCCAGCTAAAAAAAAAAAATAATAACGTTAATTGTTTCATTAACATTTTTAACGATATTTATTAAGTAGTAATAAAAATTCTTTTATTCCTTTTTTCAAAAATATTTTGTTTTTAATTTTCGTTTTTTTAAAAAATGTGTTACATTTTTTTGCCTTATTAAGAAAAGTCTTTCTCATCACAAACATAAATTCTTTTTTATGTGTATGTTTTATGAACAATAATTAATATTAAGCAATAAACAAATCTATAATCAATAAAATAAAAAAAAATATTTAACAATAAATATTACAAAATTTGAAAAAAAAAAAAAAAAATAAATAAATAACGCGGGAACTTATTAGAACAAATCCCCCATGTTAAGTGGGGTCTTATTGTGCTTTCCTAATATGAACGATACCCAACACATTTTTTTCCATAGAAAATTATCTTTGCTGAATACAATTTTTTTTCCAGGTGGTTTTAAGAAAATTATCTTAAATTTGCTAAGTTGCATAATGCATAAGTAACGACGTAACCCCACTGTCAATGAAGGTTATTGTACTTTTTATTAAAAAAAATAAATTCTAACATACTAATTTCAGAACATTTCGATGCATGCCATCAAAAACTAAATCCAGACTATCATCAGAATACCGAAACAGTGATCTCATGACAGAGTTAAGTTTGCGTTTGATAAAAATTGTTAATGTTCGACCATTGCCTCAGGTTCACATTCCTGTGGTTTTCACCCTAAATGTTGTTTTTATGTGTGTTATGAGACAATGGTTTGCAGTGGTGCCCGTCGTGTATCAATGGTTTGTTTAGAAATGGTATTTCTTTCTTCTATCTTAATAATTTAAAAAAAAAAAAAAAGGCTTTAAAATGCTAAATTCAGAATTCATGGTTAAAAGTTCATTCATGTTAAAGTTCATGTAAAAGTGTAAAAGTGTTCATGTTCATGTAAAAGTTCATTCATGGTTAAAAGTTCAAAACAGTAACATACTTCAAAGTTTGTTAATGGGCAGTGAACAATGATCGTATGGTAATATTTTGATTTGATTCTTCAAGAATGTGTATTATATAAAAATGTTATCATTTAAACATTAGTTATGTTATCCATAGTAATTTTTGTTTAATGAAATAATTAATATGGAAGCATTGCTTCAAAATTTAATTTAAGTAATATGTATATGTTTATATGCATATATATCAAGTTTGGTTTGGTTTGTCTCTCTACGGTCATTTTGTGCACACTTTGGGCTAATTAGACAAGGGACTTACAATTTAACGTTGATTCCGAACCTCTACTAATACTAGTACACCACCCCACATCACTGTGCCTAGAGCTGAGTTGCCCCTTTACAGTTTGGGAATGACGTGAGTGAGAAGAAGTCTGATTGGGTTCCGTGACGCTGTTACAGTCATCTAAGACCGGGACCTACTTCTTAAAGCGGATTGCGAGACACTACAAACATCCATGACACCGACGGGACACGAACCCGAAACCTGTAGCACCGATGGCTAGACACTCGGTCATTCAGGGCTCTGGGCGTATGGCTGACAATCCTACCCTCCACCCTGACATCCCCTGTTTCGAAATCTGCCAGTAAGCAGGCGGCCTTGACTCACTATGGGCCAATGAAGAAGATTCCAAGGAATAATATTATTGTTGATCTTAATTACAGGCTTTTTAAGTTTATTTTCAACAGAGACGAGAAAAGCTTCATTCTTATCTACTTATTTACATCCATTTATTAAAACTTTTATATAGTGATATCAAGAGTACAGAAACAACACATGTACAGAAGGATTATTTATATATATATATATATATATATATAGTTAATCCTCCTGTTCATGTGATTGTCGCTGATTTTGATGACATTTTTTGTGTGTGTTTCACAAAACATGGAGAATGTTTTTATGCTTCCGCTTTGATGTAAGTCGCCACCAGATGGTGCTGAAGTATATCAACTTCTATACCGTTCAACTAATCACTATGAAAATTGGTAATAATGTGTATGTATATAATAATATGTAATAGGTTCGCACTTACCACTTTATTTTTACTTGCCACCAGATGATGCTGAGGCATTTCATCTAATAAACCGTTCAAATGATATCCATAAAAATTAGTATGCATATATATTGGAACATGGAAAATATATTCACGATATGTAATTTTCTACAATGCATTTTTTTTCAAAGGACAACGTATACCAGGTTGTTCTAGTATATATATAGTAAAAAAAGTAAGACTAATTTTTAATTTAAAATTCCCGGGCTTATGGAATTTTGATTTTTTTTTTTTTTTTTTAGGTTGCTGTCACTGTCCTTGATATGTGTGTGATTTGACGCCAATATATTCATTACCGAAAACACTGAATGCGCCAGCTCACACAGCCTTGATTCTTCGTGACTTTCGCCAAAAATGAAATCCATATCGTTCCACAACCACCGTATTCAAACCGTGCGATTTCTGGTTATTCCCTAAACTAAGAACCACTCCAGGGGATACCGTTTTGAGTCGATTGAAGAGATTCACGTTGAATCTCTTCAATCGAAAAACTTCAAGATTCAATGTGAATCGCCGCGCTTTGAAGGCCATCCCTGCCAATGACTTTTTAGCATGCATTAAGGATTTAAAAAAAAAAAAAAAAAAATAGGCATAAATGCATTGTGTCCGGAGGGAATTACTTTGAAGGCGATGAAATAAATTTGGAAGAATAAATAAAGAGTTTTTGAAAAAAAATAAATAATTGGTCTTATTTTTTGGGCACTGTAGTATATATATAATATAGTTAAAAAAATACTGGGCATTTTATAGGAACACTAATCATAAATTGCATGCGGCCATTTCCGCCTCCGTTCGCACTGGAGCTTGAATTTTGAATAAAATTAGCATATCCCGCATCCAATATTGCTCTGTAAGCATCCGAGCCGATAAGCGTGTTATGTCTACTCAACGAGTAAGTGGAAATAAGGCGAATGCATAAGTGGTCTCATGCTTCACATGATGTCCTTGAGAATCCGCGGAGATGAATCGCATCTCAGCAGCGTGGGAATTGCGAGTCCTTCTCCGTGCAAACGAAAGGCCCTTTTTTTCCACCTCAGGAAACCGTTAAAAATCATCTCTCTCCAAAGAAGATCGCGCCAGAGATCGGTTCCTTGAGAAACACCCTCTGGCGAGCAGGTCGGAAAACAATGCGGATGGGAAGGATCTGTGTGTGCTTATTAATTGATGGATTGGATTGATGTTTTGCTGAAGGATTCGTTTTGGATAATTTCCCGGTGAAGATTTTAGTTGCATTTGTTTTGGATTTTTTCAGAAGTAAAAATTAGAAGAGACTTCATTTACCAAAGATATTTTATTTTCAGATACATTTACGTGTACATTTTTTGTATACTATTACACCACACCACATCACTGTGCCTAGAGCTGAGTTGCCCCTTTATAATTTGGGAATGCTGTGGGTGAGAAGTCTGATTGGGCTCTCTGACGCTCTATGAGAACGGGACCTACGGCTTAAAGTGGATTCCGAACTACTACAAACATCCATGACACCGCCGGAATTCGAACCCGAAGCCTGTGGTACCGAGCGCTGGCCACTCGGCCATCAGGCTCCACATTTATGTATACGATACTTTTATATGTACATTTATGTATACAATACTTTTATACGTACATTTATGCATATGATACATTTATATATACAGCCTGATGGCCAACTGGCTAATGCTTTGGCCTTCGGTGCTTCAGGTTCGAATTCTGGCCGTGGCATGTATGTTTGTGAGTGGTTCGGAATCCACGTTAAGCGGTAGGTCCTGGTCTAATGATCCCAAAGTGTGCAAAAGTTGACCGTAGAGTGACAAACCAAACTATTTATATAATTTACTTCACTTTATATTACTATTTAAATGATATTAATATAGATAAAAAAAAATGGGGGTAAGGGAAGGGCAGAATACAAAAATAAAAATTGTGCTGAATACTAAATTTTAAATTTGAAAAAATATAATAGAAAAGAGGATTTATTTTGCTGGAAAATTATTTTTGATTAACAAGTTGCTCTGGTTAGGATTTTTATGTCTATAACCAGTGACTCAACTATTTGAAAAAAGGAGTCTTCTTTTAATTATTTTGATTATTCTGGTTTTTTCAGTTATAGCCAAGATTATCTGCACTTTTGCTTTTGAACCAGTGTGAGAATAATGATGGCATTTTTGTTTCTGTTCAATCAGTCGTTAATTAATAACGTTTAAAGACAGGATACTTAGTCTTTATCTTAGGCTTTTATTTAATTAAAAAAAATTCCCCCAATTCGAAAGCATTTGCTGTATCTTCCTAGGATACGCCCGACTCGTGGCTTAGTTGTAACGTTAACACGGCCCTCCTTTTTGAGCGTCACAGAGCCAAGTCAGACTTCTACCTACTGGTTCCTCCATCACAACGGAAGCTGCGCCTTTTCCTTCCATTCTTCCATTGACTCACGTGTGTCCATGGATGTGATAGATGTGTCTGTACTAAGCTGCCGGACACATCTCTATTAAATTTTATAGCCCGCTTATTAACCATGAAAAACTGCAATTCAGGTTTGGTTTGGTTTGTCGCTCTACCATCATTTTTTTTCTTCTTTTGCTTACTTTATTCTAATTAGACTGACACTTACAGTTTAACGTGGATTCCGAACCACTCACAAACATTCATGCCATTGCCAGGATTCGAATCTGAAGCCTGTGGTCCCGAAGGCCAGATCGCTAGCCACTTGGCCCACCAGGCCGCTTTGGACATTGAGGATTAGTCATAATAACAATCTACGATCCAGGAATTCTATAGACTATTTTGTAAAGAATAACAATAAATTAGGATATCAAAGATGTTCTCTATAATTAGCGTACGTTTTCAAAGGGGTAACAGTAGCATTCTCCACCAACAAGAACAAATCCTTGTCCTCTTGTGGCGTATCTAGTGCGCACTTCCGCTGGGCTAAGTGTGAGGCATTTAATTTCAACGTAGCTTTGAAAAAAAATTATCTAATTACAATAAGTTTAGTTCAGGGATGACCAACCCAAATTATCTTGCGGACCACTTTGAAAATGCATCAAAACTCCGCGGGCAGCATATAAAATCACATATATTAGATTTGTTGTTGTTGCTTATCCCCTTGATTTAGAATCCTAAACCAAGTCCAGTAGATCATGCTGCATCAATAGATCGTAAACTGTCCTCCCCTCATTCAACAGTTGCCTCACAGAGGCACCAATACAAACTGATCCATGGCTAAGGGCAAGAAGCAGCTTCAATTTGGAGAGGAACCACGAGGGCTGAAGTCTGACTTTTTCCTCCAGGTGCCTGCTATGCTTTAGCTGGATGTAATAGGGTGGCCTTCACGCCTTGGGTGGCCCTACCAGGAGTAAAAACTCCCGACGTACATCGCCCACCCCATCCAGGGGCACCCTCCCGCCACGATGAGGCAGCATAGCAGGACTTGGGAGGGTAATATATTAGATTTAAACCCACTAAAGACATTTTTTGGAGTGAAAAATTGAAACAAAATGAGTTATTACTATGTTTAATATTATTCTTAGATGCAAACATAGAAAATATAATAATAATGATACTAAACGCACATTGTAAAGAAATATACGAAGAAATATACTAAAAATTAAATATAAAAAATATATAAATTTAAATGAAATAAAAAAATGAAATCAATAAAAAATATTTATTTTACTAGGGGCGATATTTGTTTCTCTAGCTTTTGCACTAGCTTTTGCAAATCGATATCCATTTGGGTAGTTGCACATCGTAATAGGTGTTGCGTCCGTTATGTTTGAGCGTGTTTTGTGTTGGGTCAATTTCATTTTCGAAAAAAAAAAAAAAAAAATATTCGCAGTTATAAGTTGAACTCAAAGCGCTGACATTTTTTTGTGCCAAATTTCTCAAATTGGAAAATTTCTCGTTTGTGATGTAAGTGTTGTAAAAATCTATTTTTGATTGTGATGTTTCAAAAGTGCGTTTTAATTCAATATTGAATTGTAAGTCAACCAGTTCCATTTGAAGATATTCTAGGGCCGACTCGATTTCAACATGAAAGGGAGATGAATATATTTCAAAAATTTTGTTGTATTTGTCTAACTCTAAATTATTGAATCGGCTTTCAAAATCAGGTGTAAGTTTTCTAATTTCTTTTGCATATTTGATGTAGTTTTGAATATATGGATGCACACTTAATGTATTTTTTTCATACATTGTTTTTCACTATTTGGCCATTATAAAATAAATATATTTTGTAAAAGTGTGATAAGTCCCACGGGCCGGCCGAACCTGGTTTAGATAATAAAAATTTACTTATGATGAGAAAGTCTATTTATTCATTCATTGAAAGCTTGAGATTGGTTTGTTTGTTTGTCACCCTACGGTCATCTTGTGCACACGTTAAGCTAAGCAGACCGGGACCTACAGTTCAAAGTGGATTCCGAACCACTACACACATCCAAGGCATCCTGGACTCGAACACGAAACCTGTGGTATCGAGCGCCAGAAAGCTAGCCACCATGCCCCTGAGAAGATATCTATGAAGGTATTAAGATACACCAAAATGATGCTCTTAACTAAAAATCTGTGAAAATAAACTAGAGATTTTTAAGAATCCAGAACTTAGAAATATCTACATCCCTCCCCTCGAATCAAAAACGAGGTGGAATACTCATTTCAGTTTTTTTGTTACGTGGCATTCGACAAGCCTCTTTGAGACAAAAACGGAAACAAATCACCCACGATCGAAAGAACAGAAGGCGACTTAAAACGGGAGTTTCCTGGGAAAGTTGGACTCCCTCTCTAAACATAACCGATCCTGGGAAAAATTCCGCTTTTACATTCACATACAAGCAAGACCTGGGCTCCAACAAAGTGGCACGCTCTCGAAAAATCCCAAGAGGCTACTTGGGTTTTTCAAAACCAGGAATCCTGGATGGAGTCCCACCGAGGGACCACTCGAAAGGCGTGGGGTGAGAGGGCGTGTGACCTGCATCCCTCCCCCTTTTCCATAATCGTTTTTTCGCACGCATTTATCGTTTGTCGACAAACGAGCGATTACGATACTGTTGAACATTGCGCAGGCCATCGACGGCTTTGATGAATATAATGTAAGAAGGTGCTCAGGAAATGTACATTTACAGTGATAGAGTTGACTATACATTTACAGTGATAGAGTTGACTATACATTTACAGTCATGAATGAAACTGCTCAATGGCTGTTCTTCACATTTCTCTGTTCCTGTTGATATAATAACATTTTAAGTGATTAGAAACGTTAATTAAATTGGTGTCGAAAATGTGAACTATCCAATTTCATCAATATTGTGAAACTGCATCACAGATGATAATTAATACAACAATTGATAATTATTCTTAATTATCATTTATTTTAACTTATCAATTCTCTGTTGCTTTTCTTCGAGTTTATTTTTATCTCATAAATTAGTGTTAGTAAAACTTAAGTAGAGTTCACAAAGACGACGATTCAATTCTTGGTGGTGGTTAATGTGCAGGCACTTCTTCTTCATTGGCGCAACAGCCCATAGTGGGCCAAGCCCGTCTGTCTACTGGCAGGTTTCGAGACAGGAGATATTTTCTTTCTTTGTTTGTGCTAATAACATAAAATTTTAAGTGATTAGAAACATGATTCAATTGGTATAAAAAATATGAACTATCCAATTTCATTAATATTGTAAAACTATATCACAGATAATAATTAATACAACAATTGATAATTGTTCTTAATTATCTATTATTTTAGTTTTTAAATTCTCTGTTGGTTTTCTTCGAGTTTATTTTTATCTCACAACATAGTGGAAGTACAATTTAAGTGAGGACTGATTGCCCAATCCGCGCTCGGCTAATAGTAGCGCTCGGTAACACACGTTTCGGTTTCGAGTCCAGATGGTGCCATGAATGTTTGAAGTGGTTCGGAATACACTTTAAACCATAGGTTACTGTCTAATAAGACTGTTGGGCGCTGCTGGGGTAGTATTACTATAGTAGTAAAGAAGATATAGTAGTCCATGCCATATCTTCAAGCTACACGGGCATCCTGAGTCAGTGCAGCCCTTGCTTATGGTATAAAGATATCTAAGTATTTGCCAGCTGGTTTTGGAAAAAAAATACTCTAATTTAAGTGAAGTTTACAAAGACGTGGATACTATTCTTGGTGGTGGTAAATGTGCAGATACTTCTTCATTGGCGCAACAGCCCCATAGTGGGCCAAGGCCGTCTACCTACTGGCAGATTTGGAGACAGGAAATGCTTACTTTTTACGGAGTAGTGTTATTAGCCCTATGTCCAAATCATTTTAGACTTCAATTTACAGTTTAAAGTGGATTCCGAATCACTACAAACATCCACGGCACAGTCGGGACTCTAACCCGAAATCAGAGTACTAGTCGCTTGGCCATCAGTCCCCAAATGTGAAGACACTACTTTAAAAAAATGCATGATGGATATTGTGATAGTAGAGTGTCATTGACAGTTGGTCAGCTTCGATGAAGTTTTCTTTGTTTTCTTCAATATAGTAGTTCGTCTCGGGACGACTTTGCCTCATCTCCTCAACTCCTCACTCTAGAAAACAATGCTGATTCGCCGAAAAAGCGTTACTGATTATAGTAAAGGGATCAACAAATTAAAACGAATTAATTGGCAAACATTTAGAAGTGTAAGCAAATATATATATATATATAATAATTATAATCTACAATAGCCAACGGCCGTACCATGCTGAATATACCGGTTCTCGTTAGATCACCGAAGTCAAGCATCATTGGGCGCGGTCAGTACTTGGGTGGGTGACCACCTGGGAACACCGCGTGCCGTTGGCAAATTTGGGACCTGAATGGCCGAGTGTCTAGCGCTCTGGCGCTCGGTGCCACAGGTTTCGGGTTCGAATCCCGGCGGTGCCATGGATGCTTGTAGTGGTTCGGAATCCACTTTAAGCCGTAGGTCCCGGTCTCGTATGACTGTAAGAGCGTCATGGAGCAAAAGTCAGGCTTCTACCTACGGGTGCTCCATCACAACAGAAGCTGCTTCCTTCCCCTTCAATCATGAGTCCATATGGGCTCGTGGGCTTGGCCAGCCAACTGGGATAAGAAACAACAACAACAACATAATCTACAATTTTTTGTTTGATAGATAAAATTTAAGATAGATTATATTATTTTTCTTTAGAAATTCTATTACTGTTTGTTTAATTAATAAAGGCAAGTTAATAGCCTATTAGGTTTCCGACTTAGGGAACTCTGCAAATAAGCAAACAACGAAACGTAAACCCCCTGTGTCTATACTGGGGATCACCATAAATTTGTAAATCGAAATGTCCGATCAATAGGAACGAGAAGGTGGGGAAAACTGTGCAACCTCTATATCCCAGATACCATCTATGGAGGAATTCATTGAAAATTGTAATGACAAAACATTAGTACAGTCGACGTTAATATAGAAAAAATAATATAGCCTCCCTGTCACTCATGCTTGGATAACGCTGCATTTGCTACATATTGACTGAATGACTTAAATCAAAGTGTTCGGCATTTAAAATAATAATAAGTCATTAAAATAATAAATTGTCATTGAAGTCAGTAAATTTTTAAAAAATAATTTTTAATTATTGCAGAGTATCTCCACATTCAGACTATTGATATCAAAAAGCCATCTTTCTTGGAATTGTTGGACAATTTTAATATGCAAAAAGAACTAAAAAGTAACTAATACCCTAAATAAACACAAAAATTAAAGTGGTCAAAAAGCAATTATTATGAGTTGCAAAATAAATTGATAAAATTTAATCAATAATAATAATAATAATAATAATTCCTAATATAAATTCCATTAAAATAGTAAATCTTCTTATCTTTATTTTATTTTTTGTTTTTATGAATTAAAATTGTGAATTCATTAGATTTTTCTTAACTAAATTTTACATTGTTACAAATTGTTTCTGTAAAACGGTAGTGCTGCCATCTATGGCACAATTTTGATGATAAAGAAATGATAAAATCGTTACAAAAATTAATAACATTAACTTAACATTGCTAAAAAATGTTTACCGAACCTGTATAAAAATGGCATGGTAAACTATAATTGCAGGGTTCTTTATTTTTAATCATAAAAGTGTCTTTTATTTTTAATCATGATTATTTTTAATCATTTGCTTATTTTTGAAAATATCCATTGTTATGTATTTTTTATAATTCAAAGTCACAAAAAAATATGCTATTTTCAATTATTTCTATCTCCGATATATTTGATTTACAAATGATTTTATAAAATTGTTGAAAACGAATTTGAATCTGAAAATATTAAAAAAGTATTATAATAATTACAAAAAAAAAAAAAAAAAATATTTCCTTTCATAAATATTTTTAGCAATAAAATGTTATAGAAGATAGAAGCCACATAGGAGTGAAAATTAATGAACTCAGTTTTATTCGTCCTCGAGGTTTTGTTTGAAGAAAGCCAGTAAAAATAAAATTTGCGCTTAAACTTCATATATTATAAAATGTTTCAAAAAAACTATTTAATAGCTTTAAAAAAATAAAACTTTTTATTTTTTTTTTTTTTTCCGCTTACTTAAAAAAAAAAAAAATACTTCTTTAAATTAACCAATAAACATTTCCAAACATATTATAACTAAAAAGAAAATGAAATGTATAAAATTGATTTTTTTTTTTCATGTTAATATGTATTTTTTTCTAAAATTCATATACATAGAAAAACTAATGTCATGATATTAAATTTTAACATTTTTCTGTTTGTTGAATTCTTAGACTTTATTATATTCCCCAAATTTCAAATAACTTTCTTTCTTTTTTTCTATTTATTTATTTTTGCGATTATATGTATTAAATATAACTGTTTCATAAATTTTAAATTCCGTGTGCATATGACAAATACTTAAATTTGAAAGGCAAAAAAATATTTAAGTAATATAATATTATTATTATTATTTTCAAATACTAGTCTTACATTTTACTGTACTAGATCATTACACTGAAGTGACAAAAGTCATGGGATACCTCTTAATATCGTGTCGGCCCTCCTTTCGCCCGGGGAAGTGCAGCAACTCGACGTGGCATGGACTCAACAAGTCGTTGGAAGTCTTCTGCAGGAATATTGAGCCATGCTGTCTCGATAGACGTCCATAATTGTGAAAGCGTTGATGGTGCAGGATTTTGGGCACGAACAGACCTCTCGATGATGTCCCATAAATGCTCGATGGGATTCATGTCGGCGATCTAGGTGGCCAGATCATTCGTTGGAATTGTCCAGAATGTTCCTCAAACCAATCGCGAACAGTTGTGGCCCGGTGACATGGCGCATTGTCATCCATAAAAATCCCATCGTTGTTTGGGTACATGAAGTCCATGAATGGCTGCAAGTGATCTCCAAGTAGCTGAACATAAGCATTTCCAGTCAATATTCGGTCCAGTCGCACCAGAGGACCAAGTCCCTGCCATGAAAAAACAGTCCACACCATTACGGAACCACCACCAGCTTGAACAGTGCCTTGCTGACAGTTTGGGTCCATGGCTTCGTGGGGTCTGCGCCACACTCGAACCCTACCATCAGCTCTTACCAACTTAAATCGTGACTCATTGGACCAGGCCACGGTTTTCCGTTCATCTAGGGACCAACCGATATGCTCACGTGCCCACGGGAGTCGCTCCAAGCGATGTCGTTCTGTCAGTAAAGGCACTCGAGTCGGTCTTCTGCTGGAATAGCCCAAGAAAGCCAAATTTCTCCGCACAGTTCTAACAGACAAGTCCCTTGCACGTCCCATATTGATTTCTGCGGTTATTTGACGCAGTGTTGCTTGTCTGTTAGAATTTACGACTCTTTGCAGACGTCGCCGGTCTCGGTCGTTAAGTGCAGGCGGTCGACCACTGCGCTGTCCATGGTGGGATGTTATGCCTGAAATTTCATACTCTCGGCCACTCTTGACACAGTGGATCTGGGAATGTTGAATTCCCTAACGATTTCCGAAATGGCATGACCCATGCGTCTAGCTCCAACTAACATTCCGCGTTCAAAGTCTGTTAATTCCCGTCGTGCGGTCATCATCACGTCAAAACCTCTTCACATGAATAACTTGAACAGAACTGAAAGCTCTGCGAAAGCACTGCGCATTTATACCTGTTCTACGCGATGCTACTGCCATATGAAAATTTGCATATTGCTATCCCATGACTTTTGTCACTTCAGTGTATAATGCATTTAAATTTTGTGTTTTACCTTGCTCGTTTTTAACTACTTGTTGTCACGAATAGTTTTGGAGAAGTTATTGTTTTCCTTGAGGACATTAAGAAATAACTGCGTCGCATTTGTATGTGATAACAGTGAAAACTTCCCCCTAGCAATTCGATTACAGATGAGGGATGCTCACATGAACTATTATAATTGTTCTCGAATCTCTTGCCTCGTGAGTCGGACTGCTTGATGGGAGTTTAACGAGTTTTCTCCCATACGATATGCAAATGCAAGGTAATTCCCCCTAAAAAAAGTCCTCCCGGAGGGAACTGCCCTCATTCTTCAGCGTCATGGAGCCAAGTGAGACTTCTACCTACGTGTGCTCCATCACAACAGAAGCTTCCTCTCCCCTTTTCCCTCCTTTCATGAAACAACACGGGTTCTTGGATTTTCTTAAGATATTGCTGTCTACCAAGTGGGATAAGAAAAAAAAAAAAAAAAAATCGCATGCCATCAACATATTTGCAAATGTGCCTTCTTGTACGTAAAGCATCTCGCAGCAGCAGTCAGGAGAGGGAATTTTTGGAAATATGGAGTTTTCTATACTCTCGAAAATCCTATCTGAGGTAATCATTTCTCTTTTGGACTGTTCGTAGAACTCATAATTTAAGCAACAGGTTTTGGATTTTTAAAATAACAATAATTAATAATAATAATAATAAGATTTTTATCTGGAAAAATTATTTTTCATTCGAATTTACAAAATTTTAAAATTGAATTTTTTTACAAATGCTATTTAAATTCTAAAGTTTTTTTCAATAAAAAAATCCCCGCTATCAATACGCAAGTGACAGATTTTGAGGAAGGGGGCGAACTCTGGATCGCAATCGAAACCATCCTTTCTGCACGGGAAACGATTACGCAAAGCATGATACAATAATCGAATCATAGTTTCCGATGCCACACAAGAGGCTGTCGCCATCACCCACAACACGGGTTGACAAAGCACGTGGCCCTATGAATAGCATAATAATTGGTTTATTCATAGGCCTCGTGGCGTATGGGAAAGTTCAGTCGCAACTTTTTCTTTCTATAGTTCGCCACTCCCCCCTTCTCCTTCACATCTGTTGTAGCATGGATACTTCGCAGGTGACGTTCATGGGAAATATTAATAACACAATATAATATTTTTTTTTTAAATCTAAATTTGAGATATCATTTTCGAATCTGTTGTCTGCCTTCTGTTGCCTTAAAGTTTCAGCTGTTGATATGTTTAGTTTGGATGTTTTGTTTATTTATTGATTTGATTTGTATAAAAAATTTATCGTTTTGTTTTTTTGTTGTTGTTACAATTTTTTTCAAGTGATTTTGTTTTGTTTAAAGAAATAATCTATAGTGATTAGTTAATTTTATAAAAAAATTTTTTTTAGAAAAATAATATTGTTTTAATAATTCTGGTTTGTCGCACTACTGTCATTTTGTGCACACGAGGGTCAAAACAGACCTACTGTTTAACGTGAATTCCGAACCCACTAACAAACATCCGTATCACCGCCAGGATTGGATTCGAACCTGAAACCTGTGGTATAAAAAGGCCAGAATGCTAGTCAATTGGCCATCAAGTCCGCTTAATCAAGATTTAAAAAAGCTTAATCGAGAATACAGCTTTCGATTAAGAATCTTAATCGACAAGAACAATTAATCGACAAGACTTAATTAACAAGAAAAGATTTAATCGAGATCTAAGAAATGACTTTCAGTTGAAGCTAAGATTTTTATGCCTGCATAATTTAAGTTATTATTAAAAAAAAAATTAATAACGTGATAATCATTTATATTCATGATGTAATTTAACTACAAAAATTTGAACTCTTGGAAATAATATGAAAAAAGTTCTTCCGAAATTAAATTTTTTTTATTTCTTTCATATTTACATAAAAATGAAAAACCACACATGTAAACACATAAAAATGATATAAGCATAATTTTTTTTCTTAAACCAACTGCATATCATTAAATAATTTAAATGCACAACTCGTGACTCAGCGGTAACGTGCGCCGTTGGTGAGCATTAAGGCTGAGGTTCCATCCGCTGGCGGCGTTGTTTTAGACACTGTTACAAATAACGAGTAGACTCGATGGCGTTTGTGATGTTCAGCCTCTTGTCTCGTGAGTCGAACTGCCTGGTGGGATTTTTCCGGGTTTTCTCCCATACGATACGCAAATGCGGGGTAATTCCCCCTAAAAGACCCCCTGAAAGGCACTGCCCTCCTTCTTCAGCATCGCGGAGCCAAGTCAGATTTCTACCTACGGGTGCTCAATCGCAACAGAATCTGTTCCCCCCTTTCCCTCCTTCCATGAGACCACACGGGCTCTTGGACTTGGTCTAGATGTTTGCTATCTTCCAAGGGGGATAAGAAAAAAAAAAAAAACAATTTTTTTTTTCAATGAAAATTATTTTTGAGAAAATCACACATTTAAATATATTAAAATGATATATGCACAATTTTTTTTTCTTAAACCAACATCATATTATTAAATAATCTTAATTTTTTTTAATGAATTTTTTTTTTTAATAATATTACGAGAACATTAATAAGAAAACTTAAGAAACTTCTATTTTAGTTCAATTCTCAACATCATTGGTCACAGAAACAGATGTGGACTGCAGCAGGTTCAACGTTATCCAAGATAAAGCAGAAAAGGAAAAGAAACCCAGCTCTGTGGAAAAAAAAAATACATTGTCAATATTCTGATTAGTAAATTTAAAAAGTGAAAATTAAAACTAATTTTATCCCAAACTACCACGATTCAACTCCTTCTGATGGCAGACTTTACCGCAATGGTCGCCAAAGTTATCGATAATGACCAAGAGTCGATAAAACATTGTTAAAAGTCGATTCGATGGAAGCTTTTAAGGTGGAGACAAAATAATTAAAATAGTTGCAATCAGGTACATCAAAATGGGGTATTCTTAAATTGGCCCTGTGTTCCGTTTTTAAGTGGTCTGTTCCATTGTCTCCAAGCACAAATATTTCATTTAAAAAAAAAGCATCTCACGGTGACAATTTAAATTAATTAATTTATATTTTAAATGCTACATAAATAATAATAATAAAAATGCAACGATAGCCCAGTGATAACCACATGCGGACATGCGCAATGTGTCTTACACATTTATAAGTTGGTCAAAAGCCTGCAAGCTCGCTCGTTCAAGATTGCAAGAAAGTAATTGCAGCGGTGTTGCAAAGGATATATATATATATATATATACATATATATACATCCTTTGCTTGCATAAGCTACAGCTGCTAACGTATATAAAATAAGCAAAGAATATTAGAAGCAATAAACATTGCTCTGGACATTAATGCTTCAAAAGTAAGGGTCTTTTCTCTGGTGAATAAGTTGAAGAATCGTGATTCTTAAATAAAATTATGTTCAAAAAATTTTAATAAATCCTGTCAGTAATTTCATTCGTATTTGAAATCAACATCAAAGATACTTAAGAATACATTCTTCAGAAAAATTTAATATCACATAAATTATTCGCTTTCACCTGTTTTTTCCTGTTATTTTCATTCATCATCACTGGTGCAACAGCCCCATGGTGAACCGAGGCTGTCTGTCTACTGGCAGATTTCGAGACAGGAGGTGTTTTCTTTTTACGGGGTACGCCCAACACTCCACAATCATATTAGACCGAGATCTATGGTTTAAAGTGGTTTTTGAACCACTACAAATATCCATGAAAACGCCTGGACTCGAAACCGAAACCTGTGGCACCAAGCGTTATTTTCATTAATAAATAAAAATTATGAAATGCACATTTTTTGAATTAATATATGTTCATTTTGAATGAAAAAAATTGTCACGTTAGGCATTCTCTAATTAAAAAAAAATATATATCATCGTTATTTTGTTACATATTTAAAACATTATTTATCTCTCCTTTCAAATATGCAATGTTCAAAACAACCTCAAAAACAAAAACACATTTCTTAGAATTTCAAGTATTATAATAATGTGTACTATGATACAAGTTATTGTAATAATTAAATTATAAAAATGTATACCACAAATGCTGTAAAATAAATAATCGAAAAATTCAGATTTTTATTTATTATTATTATTATTTTTTTTTAAATTTTTTTTTTATATGCTCTATTCAATTACATGATAGTAAAATGGTGGCGGAGTTTTAAAAGTTGAAAATCACTAAATTTATTCCTATATGAAAAAAAAAAAGCGTTGGTGAAATTATTAATAAATACAATATTAATTTTCATGCATTGCTTCGGTCCTAAAAATGATTAATTCGTAAAAGAAATTATTCTTTTTTTTTCTTATTTTTTTGCTATAGAATTATGCTCTTAATTAAATCGTCCGTTTGCTATTAATTACATCGTCTGTAAAGTGAGAATGAAATTTATGACTTTGTTTTATCAAATAATGCGATCTGATTTCCGTCTTTACTTGCTTTCGCCCAAGAGCAAGGCCACGTGCTATAAAAAAAACTCTCCATCCGGTATAACGGTCCTAAAGGTATAAAAATCTGACAGATGAATTCTGTGAGAGGTCCTTTCCTTCTGGAATCCCACGCAGTCAAGTTTTCTTCGGAACTCCGCGAGCCAAGCTTGGAATTTGGCGATATCAGATGGCGTAGCTTGGCGAAAATATCTCTCTGTTGGCATTTCTGTTTAAGAAAAGTTTAATCCATAAAATATATGTACATTATTTTTTGGAGCGTTTGTTTTTCGTGTTATTGATCGCTTTCAATTTTAGTTTTACATTTCATTCGAGAACTTTTTTATTAAATTTCTCGCATGAACTTCTTTTTACATAATATATATATACATAGTAGTTCTATTCTAGCATTCAAGTAGAATTTACATATATATAAATTCTACTAATTTTTATGCCAACGGCCGTACCATGCTGAATATACCGGTTCTCGTTAGATCACCGAAGTTAAGCATCATTGGGCGCGGTCAGTACTTGGGTGGGTGACCACCTGGGAGAACACCGCGTGCCGTTGGCAAATTTGGGACCTGAATGGCCGAGTGTCTAGCGCTCTGGCGCTCGGTGCCACAGGTTTCGGGTTTCGAATCCCGGCGGTGCCATGGATGTTTGTAGTGGTTCGGAATCCACTTTAAGCCGTAGGTCCCGGTCTTCTATGACAGTAAGAGCGTCACGGAGCAAAAGTCAGGCTTCTACCTACGGGTGCTCCATCACAACAGAAGCTGCTTCCTTCCCCTTCAATCATGAGTCCATATGGGCTCGTGGGCTTGGCCAGCCAAGTGGGATAAGAAACAACAACAACAACTAATTTTTTATACATAATATTTATTTTAAAAATTATTGATAAATAATTAAATAATTTAGTAAAAAAAAAAAAAAAAAAAATTAGTTCGGAAGAAAAATTAATGTAAAATTGTTCTAAAAGATCGTCTGCTGAAAGAAATAAAATTTTATTTAAAAGCTAAAATATAATTTTTTTAAGAAATGAAAATCGTTTGGAATTCTATAGTTTTTTTTATTTTTATTTTTTTCATATTGCTGCTGTTATGCATTTTGTTTTTACATTATATTCTAAATTTTATGGGTAACTTGTATATCAGCCAGGTAGATTATTTTACTTTATTTACTTATTTATTTTTGTTAAAATGAAAAGTTTATTATTCATTAAATCGCTTATTTCCTCTTTTATTTAATGTTGTTGAAATATTGAAAAGCAATTCGAATAAATTACAAAATATTGTTTGAAATTTATTTTTTGGAACATTTATTTTTTTCTTTTATTTGATATAAAAATTGATGATTACATAAATAATGCGCTACTTTCGAATTTTCAATTCTATTATCAATCTAAATTGCATTTGTCAATATAGTTTTATAATTATTGTTTATACTTTTTAAATATTAAGACCGTAATTAAATGCTTTGTTTGATAAACTTTAAATAAATAATATTGAAAAAAAAATTAAATCATAAAAGATTTATAATACAAAAATAATAATTTTGAAAATTAATTTTATATTTTATGTAAAGCTATGAAAATCTAAATTAGGATTAAAATTTAAGCTATCTGTAAATTTATTTCATGAAATTCAGTGAAAAAAGAGATAGAGAAAATATTAAACAATTTCTTTCAAAGGAGAATGCGCTTTTTTTTTATTAAAAATTTTTTTAATGCTTTTCACATTTATAATTGATTACATATTAACCATCAAGGGGCCTGAATGGCCGAGTGGCTAGCGCTGTGGCGCTCCGTACCACAGGGTTCGAGTCCCGGCGGTGCCGTGAATGCTTGTAGTGGTTCGGAATCCACTTTAAAACGTAGGTCCCGGTCCTAATAGGGTCGTAGAGTGTTGTGGGGGCATTGTTACTCCGCGTCCGTGGCTTATCTTCAAGTTAGTTACACGCACTCCCTGGATAATGCAAAGTGAGTAACGTCTGTGCAGCACTTGCCTTAAGGCATCCGAGACCAAGCTGTCTAAGTGTTCGCCAGCTGTATTAGAACAAAAAAAAAAAAAAAAAGTATTGACCATCAAACTGGTAAATCTGTAATATACCTTTATTTTTTTCTATGAAATAAATATTAAAAAAAAAAAAAAAAACCAAAATCAAAACTTAATAATTAGTTTAGCCGATACAGTTATAATTTTTTTAAACCATAATTCTTAAAATAATTAATTAATTAATCTTTATTATCCTTTGATTTTTCCATTAATGCAAAGATACTCTTTTAAGAATGAGATATAAATGAGTCGACATTGTTGATGGAACAACCATTGCCCTCGATCTCTGACGTCACCCCAGTTTGAAATAAAGCCAATGATAAGTCTAAGGAATTCCCACCATCCTCCTCTTCAAATCCAGTTGAGAGACTATCCAGCTTACGGATTTATCATGCTTAACTTTCTAATTCTTGTGTTAGGCTTTGAACTACGCTCATCTAGGTAAGAAACTTAGTATGTTAAATATCAGATCAATTTAATATTTGCAGGTAGCGTGCACAAAGGCCCAGATTTGAATGCGTTGACGACACCGTTCAAAAACGTGTAGACTTGATGGCGACTGTGATAACGTGTGTAAAGCATCTCGTGTTAATTGATTCTATCGAATCGATAGTCAGACTCCTGTACGGCACTCAAATATGGGGCGTTTGTCTTTACATTCATCACCCGTTGATGGGTTGTTCGTGTAATACATGAATGGAACATAAGGCCCACTGATGCTTTAAACATAACAAAAAATATTAAAATTTTTTTTTCAAGTTGAACTTAATAAATATTCATTTTTCATATAGCATTAATTTAGAAGTTCTTTAAAACAAATACATTTTAAACTTTAAAATTATAAGTTAAAAATATTTAAAACTTTAAAATTCATATTAAATTTAAATTGTTTTGAATTTTAAACAGTTATATTATAAATATTTCAAATTTTTCTTGTTATATGCATTAATACTAAATTTTTTACTTTTTAATTTTAGATGTTCTTTATAAATAAATTTATAATTGAAATAAAATAAAATAACTATATTATGCTAAGAGAATATTTATAAATTATATTTTTGCCAATATTCGTTTAATATTATTTTATTATTTATAATACAATGGAACATTAGGTAACTTGTAATTCATATGCATCATAATTGGCTCACAAAATCTGTTAAAACTCGCCAAAAATAAACGCCAAATTTAAGTTCTCTTTTTATAGCAACCTAATATGAAAACGATAGCTGAAGTGATACCAGTTGAATCGCTGAACGATGATACTGGGCCAGATGTGCCAAATGTCGCACTACAGTCTGTCGTCGACTGAAGGGGGAGGGGGATAAGGAAAAAAAAAAGTGTTTTTTCACTGGAACTGAAATGTAGTTACACTCACTCCCTCGTTACTCATAATAGTAGTCGTGTATGGTTCGAAATGTTCACTTGATATTCTATCGCATCCCTTTTAATGTGGCGATTAAATTGATGGGTTTGTTTTTATATTTCTAGTAGCCTTTATGTGAAAAGAAAGAGATACTTAGTAAAGTCTCAAATGACTATAAATGTGGTGAAAAAAAATGGAGAAAAGAATTACTTCTAAATAAAGACAAAAAAAAAAAAAAATGTTTACAAAATTTCTGATTTTTTTATGAAACAATTCTTAAATACCACGCATTTTTCAAATTTTAATTAATTACATATCAGCAACAATTCTCATTCATGAAAAAAAAAAGGATTATTATTTTTACAATTATTTATATATTCACATAATTAATTATAAAGTGTGTTGTTGTTGTTTCTTATCCCACTTGATAGATATCTAGAACAAGTCCATGTACCCATATGGTGTCATGGATGGAGAGAAAGGGGGAAAGCTTCTGTTGTGATTTAGCATCAGTAGGTAGAAATCTGACTTTGCTCCGTGACACTGACTTTTTAAAGTGTGAGCCCAACGCTTTACAGTCATATTAGACTTACGGCTTAAAGTGGATTCCTAACCACTACAAATATCCATGGCGCTACCTGGACTAGAACCGGAAACCTGTGGCATCGCTAGGTGGCACCTTGCAGAGCGCTAGTCACTCGGCCAATCGGGTCCCAATTATAAAGTGGGCATTTTGCTATAATAATTTATAAAAAACCAGGTATATAAGAAAATTCGATAAAATGTATGAAATATAAGCATTTTTTTTTTTTTTTTTGTATCCTTTGTACCTTTGTATTTATAATTTTTTGCATATTTCAAAGAAAAAAAAAAATTTAGTACTTTTAATTTTTTATTTATTATAATAAAATCAACATTTCATAAAATTAAATTATATATACATAACCGAATTATTCTTTTAAAATTAATTGTGTAATAATGGATATTAAGAAGTTTTTATTTTAAGAATTATCATTATTGCATGGAATACCAAAAATTAAGGCAAGAATGAAATAAAAAATCGTGGTTACACAATGATATATAAATAATACGGTAAAAGTTACGACGCATACTTAAAAAAGAATGCTGCATTAGAATATAATATACTTTTTAGTAAAGCTGATGTTGTCTAATATCATTGGATATATGGTTTAAAATAACTTTTAGGCGCTGCAAGTAAAAATTACGAAGTGATATTTCCAGCAGCCATATTTTAGATGTGAGTAATTGACATTTTTATCTTTTATAAACTGTGAAATGCATTTTTAAAAACAGAATGTACTTCTAGAAGGTACAATCGAGAGGCATAAGGTTACAAGTGTCGGGGTAGACTGGTTGTTCGTGGTATACATACACTGCGTAAAAAAAATAGAAGGACAGTGTTTTTTTGCCAATTAATATCTCTTATTTTCTCCTAATTACCAGATATTTATGCAGATTTAGTTTAATGACCCTTTTTTTCATTTTAGGCAAAAATTAAACATCTACCACTAATATTATTAATAAAATAAGTATATATAATTTCCGATGCGTAAAAAAAAGTAGAAGGACACTTGCTAATATATTTAATTTAGTGAGTTGTTCTTTAGTTAAATAGTGATTTTGTACTTTGTTTTATCCTTTTCTGTCAATAAAATCTAATTTGTTTAAAAGTTACGCTGTTTCTCCGTTCTCAGAAATTCCTAAAGGAATACCTTTGAACGATTTTCAAAAAGGCCAAATTTCTGCATATCAAAATGATGGTAAAGGTGTCAGAGAGATTGCTCGATTGTTGCAGATGAGCCCCAATACAGTTTCAAACTTTATCAGAAATCCTTATAAAAATGGAAAGAAAAAGAAGACTGGTAGACCGAAAAAGTTAACACCACGTGATGAAAGAAAACTTGTTCGTGTGCTTAAGAAGAACAAAGGAAGTGTTTTAAAGGCAAGAAATCAAGCAGGACTTAATCATGTGACGAAACAAACAGTTTACAACTATATTAAAAGATCTAAAAAATTAATTTTCAAAAAACGGAAACATCATCCTAAGTGGACACAAGCTCACATTCATAACCGTTTAGCGTGCGCTAAGGAACACATGTCCTGGACTACAGAATGGACTTCTGTGATATTTTCCGATGAAAAGAAATTTAACTTTGATGAAATTACGGATATTAGCACTACTGGCATTGTCTGGGGAATGAAGACGAATACTATTCAACACGACAAATGGAAGGAGGGAGTTTAATGTTTTGAATGGCTGTTGGATACGGAGGAAGGAGAAGTCTAGTTTTCGTAAATGGTAGGCAAAAACATAGAGACTACATTCAAGCGCTGAATTCCGAGCTTCTTCCTTATGGCTCTGACTTGGGGGGTGAAGAGTGGAAGTTTTAGCAAGACGGAGCTTCCATTCACACCGCGACTGGAGTCAAAAATTGGTTGCTAACAAATAATGTGGATGTTTTACCATGGCTAGCCAAAAGTCCTGACCTTAATATAGTGGAAAACATCTGGGCAATGCTAGTTCGTCGAGTTTATGCTGATGGAAGGCAATTTGATTCGCTAACTCAGCTTCGAGAAGCATTGAATGACTCGTGGGACAATTTTTGTCAAACAGAAGTTCAATCTCTATACAATTCACTTCCAAACAGAATATTTGAAGTTATAAAGGCCAATGGGAAGAACAGTCCTTATTAAAATCACTATTTTTTCATTCATTATAATGCTGTCCTTCTACTTTTTTTACAAAGTTTCAAAAAAGAGAAACTATTTTTGTTGCCATTAATATTTTATGTTTGAATATCATAATTCTGATGTTAAAATTGTATTTTTAAAATATTTGTAAAATGTTTCTAATAAAAAATTTTAGTAAAAATAAAATATTTTACGGTTATTGTTACAAAATCAAGTGTCCTTCTACTTTTTTTACGTAGTGTAAGACACACTTAAGGTCACATTTTTTTTTTTTTAACCCATAAAATTACGAGTATTTCTTTGAAGAGCGAGGTTTTTCGTTTCTTTGAATTATTTTTTTCCGGAGCTTTTTCATACATAATATTTGTTTAAATTTCTTTTACGAACTAACAATTATAAAATTAAATAATGTAAAATTGTTCGAAAAGATCGTCTGCTGAAAGCAAAGACAATTTTATTACAAAGTGAAAATAAAGTTTTTCAAGAAAAGAAAATCGTTTGGAATTCTACAGTTTTTTATTTATTTATTTTTTACTATATTTTTTTTAACACATTAAGAACAAGCACTTCTTAGTAACTTAAGCAGCAATAATTATGTTTGAAAAAAAAATTAAATAAGTGCTTACAAATATGTTAATTATTATACATGTAATTCATGTCATGTAAATAATTAATATAACTTTATTTATATATTTTGCAATAATAAATTAAATGTTAATAAGTCACGGATTTTTTAAATAATTTTTTTAAATATACGGGTTAAAAATATTATATTTTGACAAAATATATATATTCGGCAATCATGTAATATTACTATAAATAAATTGAATAAAACATCTATAGTGCTACAATATTTACTGATGGAAAAGAACATTTAAATATTTAATCATATTTGCAGTCATAAATTAAATAGCGGCTTATCGATTTCTTTCATTGAAAAATTAATTTTAAATTTAAATAATAATCGTTAAATTCTGTGTAAAAACCCCTCTATTTTCAAGATATTGTTATTAATAAATACATTATAATTATACGCTATTATTATTATACATTAATATTATACGTTATTATTGTTATAAGTTATTATTATTATACATTATTATTATTATTATATATTTTACGATGCTAAACGGTTGGATACGTTAAAGTAAAAATTATTATTAAAAATTGCTTTGATTTCTTTCTTTTCCAATTATTCTTTTTAAAAATCCAAATCCTAAATATTGGTTTTTCATTTTTTTAAATTTTGTTAGTACAAAGTTATAAAGCGTAAAATGTGAGTAGAAATACATAAAGCAATTGGGAATTATTAATAGCAAAGGAGTGGCGACTGTAAATTTTTTAGATAACATTTACTCAGGTTAAGTTATTATAGAATGAACCTATGATAAATCCCAAATATGTCTCTGGCGGTTCTATTGACCAGAGAACGGCGAGACGCAATAAAGGATATCGGAATGTTCCCTCGCTATTTCCCGTGTGCCCCGAGTATACTTCGATTTTGTTGCCAAACTACTCGCATAAAAAAAGAAAGAAAAGAATTTTTTCTATGTCGGGGTGTTGCCATCGGAATGCGACAATCATGCTGGATAAAAGTTATTTTCCCTTGAGGTTCCCAAGAGAGGCCTTTCAGAGATTTACTTTAAAATTCTCGGCCATTGTGTGGTGCCCCAACCGCTGCCTTTTGAGCATTGTGTCTGCCTCAGTAGTTTTGCTTGTGAAGAAAACAAGAAAACATGCAGGCACCCCCACGTAGATATTTAAAAAATAAAGAAAATATATTGCATGGTGGAAAATAAATCGTTATAAAAATCTTTTCTCAGTCGCTTAAGATATTCGCTTGGAACGATGTGAGAATTTTGCAGAAAATTTAATTGGAACCTTTTTTTTTTTTTTCAATGTAGGACCCTTCTTATTGTGCGGTACATAGAACACTAAACCCAGCCCCTTCAACTGAGGCTTCGAATAAAATTTCATACATTACTTTGTGCTAACTTGTAATAAAATGATAAATACTACGTAAATTTCCTCCCTATAATCTGCAGATGTAATTTCTGCCTCGAAAAAGTAAAAGATATCATCTATGCCATCTCTATCCCCAGTTTTGGTGAATATGTTGAAAAACTAGCGATTCATTTTTATAATAATCTCTCCAACAATCTTGTATTACAAGATCTTCAAAATTACAGCTATGATATTTCTCTCCCCAAAAACCGCAAAAGACCGCGATCTGTTTTAAATATCAATAGTTAAAATCACTATTTCCTCTTTCTGAAGGACCAATGCTTTCTTCTATACTGCAATGTATGTCTGGTTTTCATTACGGCGGTGCTCAGTATTTTATTAACTTTTCTTTTTTACTACAGTATGCTTTCATTTTGTAATTTTAATTCCTTTCCTTCTGTATTTTTTTTTTTTTTTTGAATCAGTTTATTTATTTGTAATTTTTATTCAATTATCTACTTTTTCTATAAATTTAACATTTTTTCACACTGGCAATGGGCTTAGACCAATCGACAAGAACCCCATTTTTTCAAGGATGGAGGTTCATGGTCGCTGCGCGACCAATGCACTCCGAAAATCTACAACGAATCATAAAAGATATCATCTACACAAACTGTCATCTATTAACTGGACTATCAGCTATAAACTATATCATCTATAAGCTGGAAAAAAACAACATGGAAAAAAAAAAAAAAATTCGAATTAACATACTATAATTTAATCCGCTAGGTTGATATACAAGTTACCCCATAAAATTAAGAATTTAATGTAAGAATAAAACGCATAACAGCAATCTTAAACAAACACAGAAAAATATCAATAGATCATATGCAGACAATAAATTATATTCATCAGTTATCGTTCAAAATTGGAAGAAAAAAAAAAAAAAGAAGAAGAAAGAAAATAGATTAAATAAGGGGGAAAAAAATAGATTTCAAACGATTTGGTGTTCCGCAAGGGTCCTTAATTGGACCAATTCTTTTTAATCTTTACATAAACGATATTCCACAATTCAAAAATATTTCATTAGGTATCTATGCAGACGACACAGCTGTCATCACCACAGGAAAAACACTCACAGACATTCAAAACAACTACATGACATACTTCACGCAGCTTGAAGCTTGGCTCACTAGATGGCGCGTCAAAATTAATGTGGACAAAACAGAAGCTGTACTCTTCACGCGGAGAAGAATAACACCACCTAACATTTATCTCTTTAATGAACTAATCACCTGGACTACTAACGCTAAATATCTGGGAGTTTATTTTGATAATAAACTAACTTATATTAACCATATGAATCATATTAAATGGAAAGTTAACATCGCGATTCGCATGCTCTATCCTTTTATTAATAAAAATTCACCTCTATCTTTAGAAAATAAACTAATCATCTATATGTACTATTTGCGGCCCGTAATAACGTATGCTTGCCCGGTTTGGGGTTCTGCTGCAAGGTACCACATTAATTATATCAAGCGCATTGAAAATAAAATTCTTCGAATGCTAACAAACTCTCCTTGGTACTTTAGAAATGATGACATCCGTCACAGTCTTTCCCTCCCTTCTATTCAAAATTTTATGCACAATCTTGCGACCAATTTTTATGCAAGCCTTAACTTTATCCCCAATGATGAAATCCGTAATCTTCCTAGATACGATTTCACATTGCCGGAAAATGCTAAACGCCCTCGGGCGTCCCTGCACAATTTGCAATTAACCTAGATTTTTGTCATCATTTCTAGCAGCAATTACTCTACTCTGTAGTATATTTCATCTACTCTTTTTATATTTTTTCTTTAATTACTCTGTATATATTTTTAGCATTTTATCTTTTTAATTTTTATTTTTCTCTTCCTTTATATTATTTTGTTTTGTAATTTTTTGTAAATACTTGTTTTTTGTACATTATTCTATTTTTTGTAAATATGGGCAGTTTCTTTGATCACTCATCCTGTTTTTATATGCATCAATGTTTTATTTTATCCTATGAACTGTATGTGCTACCATTCTGGAGTTAAAGGCCTAATTTTAGGCCAAGGCACTCCGTCAAAAAGAAGAACGACGAATTCAAACGATTTTATAAAAGGCACGTGAAAGAAATTTGAAAAAAAAAAAAAAAAAAAAATTCCGAACGATTTAATAAAAGAGCATGTGATCAAGGAAATTACAAAACGGATGAAGGGCACAATTTCTTTCACAACCAAATAACTATATAATTAAATAATGCGAAACTGTTCTAAAAGACCGTCTGGTGGGGGAAAAAAAATTTATTTCAAACTGAAAATGAAACTATTCAACAAAAGAAAATGGTTTGTATTTCTATAGTTTTATTTTTTTTAAGATTTCTGTTATGTGTTTTGCTCTTACATTAAATTCTAAATTTTATGAGTAAACTGTATATCAGCCCAGCTGATTTTAATTCTTAATTTAAATTTCTTTCACAAGCTTTTTTAATAAAGGAACCTTAGCTTCCACTATTGCCTCCATTTTAATTGATGAATAATTTTATTCCAAACTGAAAATATTGCGAATAAAATGTAAATTAGCTGATTTGTCAATTTAAATAAGCACGAAATAAAAAAGTTGGGTGTGGGGTGGTATGTAATATATTTATCTTATTACATTATTCTTAATTCATTATCGAGAATTTTACCTCATTAACTTTTTCCTTATAATCGAATTCTCATTATCGAGAATATTTTTCCTCATTTTTGTGAATTAGTAGAAAAAAGTGTGAATGTAGAAAGAATACTTCAACGGTTCAACGTAGAGATGGCACATTACTTGTAATTCTTTTTATTTAGTACGAATGCAACTATTTTCCCAATTCGTGTTTCAGGGGTAACGTGCACAGCATGCATGAGGGTTCGGGTATTAATCCGCTGTCGGCGTTAGTTGCAGTCACTGCTTTTAGAAACGAAAAAAACTGATGGCAATTGTAAATAATGTTTGTAAAATGTCTCACCTCGATAGTCAAACTTCCTGGTAGGATTTTTCCAGATTTTCTCCCATATAGTATAACACTCACATGTGAGGCAATTACCCCTAAAATTCATTTTGGAAGATAATGTCCTTTTCTCAGTGACCATGGGTGGGTTATTACAGGCATCACGAGGTCCACTGATGATAAAATGTATTTTAATTAATATTTTCTGAAAATATATTTTAATATAATATATATACTATATTAATTATTTATATATTATTAATTAATATATTGATATATTTTATGTTAATATTTTCTATATAAGTCATTTTATTCTTAGTAATTTGAGATACATTTTTCGAATGTCAACCATCTACTTTTTTGAAACAGAATGTATAATTTACGCTTTTTATTATATTCTCCTATAGAAATCAAAAATAATTTCTAACATAATATGTTTCCTATTTTTTTTGTATCACTAATCTAAATCTTATCATTTGTCAATCTAACAATTTTCTTTATTCTCGGATTTGATTAGTTATTACCACATGTACGCTTGCCTATATGCATTTAAACGTAGTCATGTATATATATATATATATATAGTGTCCGAGAATTTCTTAAGACAAAATTATGTAAAAATTAAAACGTCTTTACTAATTAATAATTTAAAAATTTTAGGACATTTTATACATTTAATATTTTCCTCCGTGCATCAGTAAATAAAAATACGTAATTAAATATAATTTTATTTATAATAAATTTATATGTAATTAAGATAATTATTATTTTTAAGATGATAAAATATCTATCTAATTATATATTTTAATATAATTTAAATATATAATTAAATAAACATTAAATCATCTTATATAATATGAATTTCTTTATAGAATTTTTAATCTTGCTTTTTTTTTGTTACAATTTATAAAACTTACTTTGAAAGTTTCTACCTTTTGTAAGCTGCTTCCTTCCCCTTCTTAATCATAGTCCATATGGCCTTGTGGGCTTATCAAAATTTTTTTAATAAATCTTGCTTTTTTTTTGTTACAATTTATAAAACTTACTTTGAAATTTTTTTTGTAACTTAATTATTATCAAAATTTTTTAATAAAGATTTTACAATAATTGTTTTAATACTTTAAAATTTGATTAGTTTCGTAATTACATTAAATTCAATACAAAAATTATACGTATATTGAATCCAATGATTAATGAAAAGTTATCTTTATAAAATCTTTATGATGTTTAATAATACTGTGCAAGTTCTAAATTTTTTAATTTTTTTTTATAGATAAAATAAAACATCATCGGAAAAGAAATGAATTTTTAAAATTAGGAAACAAAAAGTTTAGTGCATTAATAATTTTGATTTTTCCTATGTTAATAATTTTCTAACATTTTTTGGGAAACGGAAAGATATCCGTGTGTTTCAAAACCCATCCACCTGGCGACATCTAGTGTTGAATATTAAAAGTAAAAGTTAAAAAAACAAAGAACAAAACGAGTTATAAAATTTTAATTTACTTGATTTCTTATCTTCCAGATGTGATTTAAGATGTACAAATTTATTTAAAATTTTTTACAATTATTAAATATTATGTTTTTTCAATAAAATTATTCCATAAAAAAAAAAAAAAGGTTTTGTTACAAGACAAAAATAATAATAATCTCTCTATTAAAATTTTTTTTTTCCTTTTGCCTCTGAAATGCATAAAAGAGGAAAATTCTTCACTAAAATCTATCAGAGCGACATCAAAATAGAGATATATGTTTATTAAAGGAATGTATATTATACACTGGATGTCGTGCCGAAATAGCTCAGTTGGGAGAGCGTTAGACTGAAGATCTAAAGGTCCCTGGTTCGATCCCGGGTTTCGGCAGTTGTCCTTATCCTCGGTAGTATAGTGGTAAGTATCCCCGCCTGTCACGCGGGAGACCGGGGTTCGATTCCCCGCCGGGGAGGACAATACTTTTTTCATAAAATTTTTTTTTTTCTAAATATATATCTTTTTATTATTTGGACAATATACATATAATTACAATCTAAAATACATTGGTTCAAATAATTTCCGGCGCTTTTGTTTTTAGAAAAAGTAATATTATTTAATGTTTAAAATATTATTATGATTGGTGTTTTCCAATGATGATTCAATTACTTTCTTTCTTAAAACCTATTTCTATTCATAAGTTTTGAACTACATTTTTACAACATAAAGTAAACGAAAGACTGGCATAATAAGCTCCTATAAATATGTCATTTTGATGAGAGATCTTTTTAGGCTAAATTAAAATGGTAAACTAATTTATGGGATATATTTCCTCCTCTGCTTATAAATGACTTGATCTCATGAAAGCTTTGAGAGTATATCTTACATGTAATTTACATAATATTACAG
>BPLQ01004491.1:0-22302 GCA_021605075.1 Caerostris darwini
AAGAAAAGAACAGCTTAATACCACAAATTGGGCATCTTTATGCCTTCAATAATATTACAAACCGGGTATCTTTATGTCTTTAATAATTGTCGCTCAAATAAATTTATATATCGAAGTTATTGCATGAGGATTAAAAGAAAAAAAAAGTAATATAGGATTACTTAAAAACAATGATAATTTTTTATTTATTTGTGAGATAAATTGAGTTCATTTGTGATTGAAAATTATTTTGACAGGCCTAGGTTTAAATATATTTCCCCCTAAATTTAGATATAAATATAAATTTTAAAATATATTTTCCCCTAGATTTAAATATATTATATTCCCTTAAATTGAGAAAAAAAATAGTAAAAAAACTTGAAAAAAAACGCATCTAGAATAAAAATGCAGATAAATTACTGCATCCTCATCATCATCATCATTGGCGCAACCTCCCCAAGGTGGGCAAAGGCCGTGTGCCTACTGGCAGATTACGTGACTAGAGATGTTTTTCTTTTACGGGGTAGGGTTGTCAGCCCTACGAAAACTCTCAACAGCCATATTAGACCAGAACCTACGGTTTAAAGTGGATTCCAAACCATTACAAGCATCTATGATACCACCGCTGGGGCTCGAAAGCTGTGGCACCTAGCGCCAGAGAGCTAGCCACTCGGCCATCAGACCCAAATTACTGTATCAGGTTTTTAATTAATTCTAATGTTGATCTAATTAATAACTAACTATAAGAATTATATTAACGTTATTTAAGGATTAGGATTAAGCTCATAACATGTTTTAAGAATTTAAAAACATTCATCTAAGGAGAGATTCGTAGCTTCTATCTTACTGCCGTAACTTCTATCTTACTGATTCTGACAGAACTAGGTTTAAACAACTTTTTTCGCGAGATGAGAGGACTCAGTTTCGGATAGAGAGAACTATTCCTTTAAATTTTTCCCGAAAAAAATTGAAAGAAACACATCTAGAATAATCCCTCAGATAAATTATAGAATCAGGTTTCTTTATTAACATTTAATGTGGATATAATTAATAACCAGCTGGATATAAGACCTATATTAATGATTATTTAAGGATTAAGATTAAGCTCAAAACATGTTTTAAGCATTTAAAAATATTCGTCTAAGGTGAGATTCATAACTTCTATCTTACTGGCCGATGAAATCCATGACATTGCCCTTACTATCGAAAGAGGACTTAAGACCCGATGGACTCTATGCAATGATGTCTTGAGCCTATTAGTTTATCAAAATAGCATTTGTAACATTCTTTACCAATGGGATTCAACCCTATAGTCTATGAATGGGCCTCAAGTGAGAAGAACTTTTCAGTGAAATTGGCGGCAGTTACTATCAGAATGCAGTTACTATCAGAATGCTTGCCTATTATGGTTTATCTACAGTTTGAGCAATTTCGTAAATATGATCTAGACATAAAATTTAAAGAGGAAATGAGTCTGAATAATTTAGTACATCAATTATTTGACCAATGATAACTTTATTTATCGATCAGACAAATCGAAGATTCTGCATTAACAGTTTAAGGGCAAAGCAGGGTTATGGGTCTACTGCGAAATCCAAGCCATTTATTTTGCATATTCCGGATTATTTATGTATCCCAGGGTGGCAACATGTTTCGTTGAGGCTGGCAATATAACAAGACGCCCGAGGCACTTTATTAAATGCTCTTCCTTGTTAATGTGCGCTATCGCAAACAAATAAACATAGTTGAAGTTTAATAAATATGCTCATGATTATATTTGCGTAGTTTATACAAATGAACATATTATGAGTGTAGTTTATATGATTAGATAATATGTAATTTTGAATTGTTTCCAAAGTATTGTGGAAAATAACTTTTTCTGATATTTTTTAAAAAAATGTTTATAAAGTTTTAAAAAAACTGTAATTAACGTATAGAATTTTAGATGAAATGAATATTTGAATTCTTTTTTTAAAGCTGACCGAACTATTAAATTTATTTTATAATAACTTCCATTTGGATATAATATGTTACAATACTTATTATTAGCTACAATATACTGTTTCAATATATAACAATACATAGTTAATATATTAAAATGTATGTTTATGCATAGTTTAAGTCTCGTAAAAGCATCCAAGTATGTTACTATGATAATAATGCACATATATGATAATAATGCATACACGTGTATGTGTGTGTGTGTGGTGTATGGGGGGGGTAAATACAAAATAGGGAGTATTGGATGATCGTCATGATCTAATAAATTTAGTTGTTAGTAAGTTTAAATTTAATAATAAGTTTAGTAAGTGATAAGGTTAGTTTACAGGTAGAACCAAAATTAATTGCAAATTAATGATGATTAAATGAAACGTTTAACTGCCACATAATTTATTCAATTTTTGAAAGACAACCCGGAACAATTTCTGCATGTTATTCACAAGAATAAATACAATGCATCTATAAAGTCCTGTTAAACAAGTTCCCCTGATAGATAAGTAGTCTCCTTGCTGCTTGCAAGGCGTCAGGCTATTTCTAGACTGCTTTACTGAATTCTTGACACTTAATTCTCTAACAATTGTTTCTAAGTCTATCTGTATATACAAAATTCTATCCTGCCGAAAGTCCTCCATGAAACTGTTTTGAGAGAATGACCAATGTTGCCCCGTGTGTCTCCTCTTTCCTATTCCTAGTTTTCTTTCCATGGGAGATCTGCTCGGTTGATGCAGCTTTTCCAAGAAAATATCCAAGGAATGTTCCCCTTTACTGATCCTTTTGTCTGTTGTATAATTCTCGTGGGAATATATGGTTCTATCGATATGAAACCTATCCTTCTGAAAAAGCCATATTCTTCCCAGTAGTAACGATAATCTGAAATAAAATACAAATTTGAAGCCAATAATTGCTTTATGACAACACCAAATTTATAGGTGAAAGATCCATATATTATTATGACCCCACTTAGCAAATTATGTGAACATTGAAATAATAAAAAAAATTATCTTAATCTGAATCGTATTTCAACACGATTCACATTAACAAGAATATACCATTAAATTTTAGGCCATGGAATAGTGAAAACAGCACAAATAAAACTCTTTCATACGTCAAGATATGAACATTAATCCCTTTTTATTGATAAATTGTCATGTAACATCATAAACTTATAATTGTCAAGATAAAAAATATAACTGGGAATTAAACTATGATGAAGCATAATTCTTAGGCAGTTAGTTTTATTTTTCTTTCACCTTTTTCACCAACAATCCCATTTAATTTTTTCTTTCTTTTCTCTCTCCTTCTTAAATGAAAAATCCCGTTTAATTTTTCTTTTCCTCTTCCTTACCTTTTTATATCAATAATCCTGAGATTTCCTTGTAATTGGACGGATAGTCTCCTCTGTCATGTAATAATGAGTGCAAACAAAGCCTGATAATTACAATCCCAACAACTTTTTTGCTGTTACAACAGACAAACCAGTTAGAATCGTTTTTCTTTTTCTTATTTCCTTTAACGTACTTTCCAATGGTGCTGGGATTTTCTCATTCAACTGACTGTCTCCAATTTCAATTATAATTGGTGTAAATTGAACGTTGACAATTACATCGTTGATGACCTTGTGGCGCTAATACATACCAGTGAGTGGGAATCTTTTATTGTTTTTCTCAATCTTTTTACATCTTGGTTAATCGTGGGTAGATAAAAGGAATGTCAAATTGTTGTTGCTGGAGGGAATTGTGATTGCTTGAATTGGTCAATAATTTGTTGGACAAGTTTGTTCTTTTTAGGTAATTATCTCCATATAAGGGTTTGAATATTCCTCCTCTTAATTCCTGGATTTTTTTCTTTTGAAACATCCATTACTTCCCTTAACGCGTCCATTGGATAGTACTTAACTAAATCCTCTTTAGTTGGATTTTCAGCAATAGCACATACTAAATCCTTCAAAATATTATGAACTTGTTGTAAGTTTTGAACAGTTCTCAACCAATTCTCAATGCATGATAAAAAGTCATCGGCAGGGATGGAGTTCAAAGCGCGCGGAAATTCACGTTGAATATCTTCAATCGACTCAAAAAAGTGTCCCCGGAGTAGGCTTTTGAGTTTAAGGAATAGTCAGAAGTCTCGCGGTGTGAATACGGTGATTGTGGAATGATATGAATTACGAAGAATCAATGCAGTGTGAGCTGGCGCATTTAGTGTTTTCGGTACCAATCGAGATTTGACGCGTTTGATGCCTAAAATGGAATTGACCGATCCTTTTGAAATTCCAACATCATAAGCAAGGTCTTTAATTGTAAATCGACGGTTTGCAAGCACTAAATTTTTTAATTTTTTGGACATGAGCTTCGTAAGTTGAGGAGACCAGAGGGCGCTTCATCTTCATTCTCTGCCTTCTTTGAACTGTTTATACCGCTTGTAAACAATTCTTTCCTATATAGGAATGCTCACCGAATGCCTTCTGCAACATTCTATATATTTCTGCAAACAAAATTTAATGTAAGTTCTTTGCTCAATTAAATCAGACATTTCAAAAATCGCCGTAATCAGTTTTAGCGTCACCCAAAACCAAGCGTAACTCAAACACTAATTAATATTTTGATCTCAAATTTCACACAGATGTCAAGGACAGTACTAGCAACCTAAAAAGGGCGAAAAACTTGAAATTCCATTAACCCTGGGAATTTTAAATTGAAAATTGGTCTTACTTTTTGGACATGCTGAAATTTGGTAATTGTAGATTAATATCAAGATTTTGTTGCTTTTGAATGTTAAAAGAGGCATTTTGTGGCCTTTCAATAAGAACTTGAGGTTGTTGCATGCTCACTCATACTGTTGTTACTCATTTGCTGCCTGCCAACAGCAACATTTTGTGATTGATGGATATTTGTAGTAATATGTTGAGATTGCTGTAAATTTGCAGGTATGTTCTCTGATTGATGCATAGTGGTTACTTTAAAAGGTGACAAAAACATGGTTTATCTACAGCCAGTTTATTATTTGTTTTTTTTTTTTTTTTTTGATTTTGAAAATTCCGTCTTTCACCAGTGGCTACTCCTATGGAGTTCGATAGTTAACTAGTAATTTAGTACTAAATCAGTAACAAGCCTTATTGAAACGGTGCAAGTAACTGGAATTTTATCATGCAAATCATTATTAAATTTTAAAGGAGATATTTCATTTTTTCCAAATACTGGAAATTTTTATTTTGCTTCTTTACATCATAAGGAGTATCCTACATTAGATTTTCACTTACTCTCGATATTTGAGTACCCGTATCCGTAACTCCATAACTATATTTACACATTTTATCTGGACGGTTCTTAAATCATCTATGTTAAACTTAGTGTCTACTAATTTGGATAGAGGAACAGAAATTCTGGCAGTTAACATCTCTAGTTCACTGTCATTTGTGGCAGTAGAAGCTTGAACTGAATGTCTTTGGTATTACTTGATTCCTTTAGAAGAATAATAGCTCTTTTTTAAGGGCATGTCTTTTTCAGCAACTCTTCCTTTTGGATTGACTCAAAAGGATTTGGTTGGTGCACTACGAACGTTGTGATATTCACCCCTTCCATGTACTAGCTTGACAGGTGGGCTTAAATGGTCATAGGCTAACACATAGATGGTGCTACTAGTATTAAGTCCATATAATTTTTTAGTTAGCCCTAACCTTCAAAAGACACGTGTATAAATTTGACAACTGTTGCACTGTTAGTATGCGAGTTATAGCATTTTTAGAAACGTTATAGCATTTTTAGTGTTCATCACGTGCAGTCCACTCGGCTGACTGTCGATTGGACTCCAGTGTGAAATGATGGAGCCATGTTTCATCCATTGTCACATATCGACGTAAAAATTCGGGTTTATTACGATTGAACAGCTCCAAACACAGCTTGGAATCATCAATTCGTTGTTGTTTTGGGTCGATTGTGAGCTCGCGCGGCACCCACTTTGAACAGAGCTTTCGCATATCCCTTCACGATATGTCCAACATGTTCCTTTGATATCTTTAGGGTCTCAGCTATATCAAGTCCGAATGATGTTTATCAAGCCAAGCCTTGGCTTCAATAGTATTTTTTTTCGCCAAAAAGCATTGCTTTATTAACACACGAAATTCCTTTTTATCTATTTTTTCAAACTAACAAAAGTTGCTTCACTAAAAATGCTATAATTCACATACTAAGAGTAGAACAGCTGTCAAATTTATACACGTGTCTTTTGAATGTTAGGGCTGACTAAAAATTATATGGATTTAATAGTAGTAGAGCCATCTATGTGTTAGCCTTCGAACTTTTCCGCCCACCTATTAGGTGGTGCCCATTAATCTAAAACTTATCCTCTCATTTCAGATTATATTCTTTTCTTCAGTTGATCTTTTATTATTAGATTTTTTAAATCCTTTAACCCTTCCTAATATCCAGTCCTCCCACACATTCTTTAAAATAATTCGTTATTTTATAACAAAATTTCCTCCAAGAATTTGTCATCTTTTAATGCATCACAAATGTTTACTAAAGCTTTTAGAATTCAATTTAAATCTCTTTAGTAGATTTGTCTTATACAATCTTCAAAAGCCTTTTTCAGATTCTCTACCGATTGGACGATTTCGGACGGTAATAAGATCAAAAGGCATGCTACCCAGTCTGAAAAATCCATTTTGGCTTAGTTTGTTTTCCGAATAAATATAGAGAGACTGAAATGGCATCGTCTTGTGATTTGAATTTAGGCCTTAGCTTAATTAATTCCACTGTCACTGGAATCAGTAGTTGATGATGATCGAAATTCAATTTAAAGTTTTCTTAATTTGAATTTCCTGTGTTATTTTTGTTGTTCTAACTCCATCTGTTCTTTTTGTTGTTTCAACTCCTTTCGTTTCATTTGTTGTTTTTACTTTCTTTTTTTTGTTGTCTGAATTCTTTCAGTTCCCTTTCTTCCTCTAGCCTGCAGTTAACAGTCCTTTTGTGAAATCAGTATCTTATTCGTACAATTTTTTAAATTGTGGTTTCATTTCAGAAGTTACGTTTTCTTTCAATTGAACAGCCAGCTGCACTTTTGCTTGAGAAAAGGGGATGCTCTTATAAATAGCAAAAAACAACTTTACAATGGACAGCAATTTACTTTTGGCTCTGATAGATATCTAGTAATAATGATTCCTGCAATTAAATTTAGCAACTCACTTCTAATACAAATTATTAATCTATGTTCACTATACATATATTACTAACAATAAGTTATATAATTAGTAATAATATATGATCATAGAAAAAATCAAAATCTAAGAATGCATCGATAACAAAAAAAAAAGCATATACAAGAATATCATATAAAGTTACATATTCGGACAATATGCAAAAATACACCTAAATTGTTTCCATTTTAAAATATTAGAGTGTCTTTTTTTTTTACTTTGGCAAGAAATCGATCCTGTTCTTGGATGGAACTAACTTCTTAATCAAAAATTAAATTTGGTTTAAAATAGAACACAATGGAATGTTATTATTCTTTGACGAGAAGTTACACTGATGTAACTAATAAAAACTTTTTAAATAGCATATTACATCAGTTTTTTCTGCAATGTAAAAATGATGTAATATGGGGAGTACATGCCAAGTAACTGATGCAATATACGTAAATGTAGGAGAATACATTTACCATAAGTACAATGAGCTCTCATCTGCATGATATTCTGCAGTGTCGGATCCTTTACTATTGCACCAACAAAGATGCAGTATTGAGTAGTTGTCTTCGTTCAGTAAAATCAATTGTGAGCAGATGGAACTCTAAAATTAATTGCAAAATAATTAAATGAAACAGTTTTTTCCCTCTAATGCAGCTGGCAAATAGACCGTGATTTTTTATGCCATGAGGGCTGCACAGACGTTACTCACTTTGCATTACCCAGGGGGAGCGTGTAACTTGAAGATAAGCCACGGACGCGGAGTAACAATGCCCCCGCAATGCTCTACGGTCCTGTTAGGACCGGGACCTACGGTTTAAAGTGGATTCCGAACCACTACAAACACCCCTGGCAACGACGGGATTTGAACCCGATACCTGTGGTACCGAGCGCCTGAGCGCTAGCCACTCGGCCATCAGGCCCGTTAAAATGAAACAGTTGGCTGCCATATAATTTATTGAGTCTTGAAAAGACAGCACGACACAATTTATAAATATTATACATACGAACAAACACACGGAATAAATTTATAAAGCCCTGTTAATCAAGTTATCCTAAAGCTAAGCAGACTCACTGCTGCCTGCAACCGTAGGAATTCCTCCATGAAATCTGTTATAACAAAATGACTAGTTGACCTTGGTCTCCTCTTTCCTATTATTTGTTTTCTTTCCACGGGAGAACTGCTTGATAGATCCAGCTTTTTCAAAAAAAATGTCCATGCGATTTTCCAAGGAATGTTCCCCTTTGCTGATCCTTTTGTCAATTTCCGTGGTAATGTATGTTTCGCTCGAAATAAAACCGATCTGTACATATATATATATAGAGAGAGAGAAATTTAATTTGAAACCCAGCAAAAATTACCACACAGCAGATTGTGGCGTTTGTGTTGGTAATAGTCTCAGTAACTCCATAAGCTGAAAAATCTACCTTGAAAGAAACGAGGAGAGTGAACGTGATCTTAATATCCTATAGTAGTTTCCAACCTGGTGGAGTTTGCCTCAAACTGTGATTACAATGTACCCTTTTACAATACTTTCTATCATTCTACACAGCAGTATATCTTTGGGGAACACTCCGTACTGATAAGGAGAGTTCTGGGAAAACTGTATTTGCTATATATATACTGTTCAATTGTCGTATTGATGATAATCATGAGTCTTAAATTCTAGCTCGATTATACATTTGAGGTTTTCTGTAAAAAAAAAACTCTATTGTATATCGATGTTTTTCATAGCATAACTCTAACAATGAAACGGAAAATGGCTCTCAAGCAAGCTATCTAACGTGTAGCACCATTGTCCTAAGCATGACATTATGAAAGTAAATAAATTAAAAGATGGAATATTATTTCTTTCATTATTATTATTTTTGCTTTCATTCGGTTTGTTTTACCAGATAAGCTTCTCCTAAGAACCTTAAAAGAAAATAAAAACTAAGGGAACTTTGCTCGAAACCCGACAAAAAATATTAAGCCGACAGCATCTCCATCTATGTTGGAAAGTATCACAATAATTCTGAAACCTTAAAATCCTTTCGTTGAGGGAAGACATGGTCAAAACTCACAGATGCCAATTAATCTTTATTCGCAGATTCTGAACTCAGTACAGCTTGACATTTACGACGCATCCTGGTGACACTAAATCTATTACTGATCTATTACACTATGCGAACGACAAAATAGGTATTTAGATCTTGATTAATTCATTGGTTAATGTTCTGAATTAAAGATATGTCTAGACAAATAAATGATCAGTCAGAAAATGAAAAATTAGAATGATGTGACATGTACTTCTGAATGTTGTCAATTAATCATCTAAATCAATGGAACATAAAAGAACTTTGGTCATTTATATCAATCTCTATAAAACAAATGCACCCTTCTCTGAAAGAGACAGCAGCAGAAGAAATGTTCCAAGTCGCTTTAAAAAACAATCTTCTGAGATAAGTGAATATGTGCTTATCTCAGAAACAAATGCAAGGTTTTATAGCTTAAAGCCATTGTTTTCTTCATTCAGTAAAAGGAATTTAGTACGAAGGAGCCTTGTGATAAATAGCAATTGGTTGATAAATCTGTTTTAGGCCTTTATCTGCAGATCTATTGGTTGGCGCCTGTGTTTATGTTGTCTTTCTAAGGTCTTAAGTAGTATCATTTGATTTCTGAAATTATATTACTCTTTATAAATTTGTTAACTTGATTAATCCTGTTCATGTTCCTGTACATAAGTTTAGAACCTCTTTCTCTCTCTCTCTCTCCCTCTGTATATATATATATATATATATATATATAAAATTATGACTTCTTTTGATTAAAATCGTAATTATCTAACTATTTCTGAATGAACTTTTAAATTTTACGATTAAAAGTAGAAAATTTCTTAAAATATAATTAATTTTTCATGTTATTTTTATTCATACTCTATGTGATTGTCAAAATAAATCGTCAGGATGAAATGGTTAGAAAAAAAAATCGTAGGGTAGTTCGAGCTTCGAATTATGTCAATTATTCGAAAAGAGTAGCTGTCTCATGAACAAAGGAACATGCAGATTCGGCCATAATCGCTCTTTCTAATGTGCGGAAAAAATCAGCAAACTGAATTGTGTATTGTGGCAAAGTAACTATGTCGCACACATTCTAGGTTACTATATAAAAAGGTAGCTCCAAAAGACAGACGAGTTCAGAGAAGTTACGGAATCGGGGTTTAAAGAGTTGATAGGTGAGCCAATATAAATTCCAAGCACTGCACTCATCATACATCAGTCAACAAGATCTACAAAGTACCAAGGTGCTTCCCTTGTCATTGCTATGCCTTAATCGATTAACCCACTCATCGAGCTTATCTGAGATTTCTGATCACTGCCTCTATCACGCTCGATGGATGAATTTTGGAGAAAGGTTGTCAGTGAATAATCGTCCATCCCTCAAACACAATCCACGCACCTTCACCCTAAACCTGTACCTCAAAATGTTGCAACATTTGTAGGACCCTATCCCTTAGTGGTCCTGCAACCTAATAGACACTTGTGTTGTAGCCTATTTTAATGATGTGTCACTGTGTACTTAACATCACTTATTGTTTAATATTGTCTCTCTTTTTATGCTTATTTAAATTTCCTATGCATGTTGTACTTGCAGTTACTGCATTTGTACTTGCTACTGTATTTGTAGTGTAAATAAATTAAATTTAATATATATGATATTAAGGATCAAAAAGTTTAAAATATACGCTATAATACAATATAAGTTGCAATATCTTATTTAAAAGTTTCTGCCACCACTCGTGTTTATATTTGATTTATTTTTATTTAGAGCGCATGCTTTATCCCAACTATCTGCCACACTATTTTCTTAAATATATTATTTAAAATTTTTAATAATTATTCAAATCCTTTTGGTATAATAACTAATTATAGAGCTCAGATACTGACCTGTTGCAAATTGAGTATTTCTTTCATCATGTTATTAAAATGTCTCCAGCTAGTTTTATCCATATGTAAAACAAATTCTGTATTAAAATGATGACTTTCTTAATATTATTTAATATCACATCATTTTTGTTCCTATTTCTTTTATATCTTAACATTAAAAACCCCATTGCACAAGTTTGATTGTATCCATTGTAAATGCAGTACATCAATTTACGAAAATTTCACTTTAATCACCTGTTATATTTAAAACAAAAATTAATATTTAAAATAACACCAGTTTCCAGATCTTTTCGTGTAGTTGTTTTAATTTTAAAACAAAAAGCTCATCCGCCTTTCTCTCAGAAAAATAATGACTTTAAATAAATCACTGAATCCTTAAAAATTAATATAGTAAGGGAATCATTTTATTGTGGAATTAGAATCTGGGCCATTCTCTTTGTTTATTTTTTAATACAGTGAATATAAGTCAAGAAAAGCATTTTTCTCAATTGTTTAAGATAACGGACAGTTGTCAAACAAAATTTCACTCAGACAGAAATCTCTTCTTATTAAGGTTAGACTTTACTTTTGTGATGTCCTTGGAAAATCGAATCATTGATCCACCCATGTATGGGGGTGGCATACACAGATGATTGGTTTTCGCAGCTACTCAAACAGTGATTCATGGCTTAACTGGAAGATTATTTTCCATGGTAACGAGGAATGGCCAGATAACTTTGTGTAAGTTTTCGAAACTTTTCCCTGGAGACTTTTCAAACTACTTATGAAATTTTATCTTTAAGACCCTAATTTCGAAAACTTTATTAATTTACGATATTATCCTACTTTTGAAAAGTGTTTGCTAATGCTGTAAAAAAAATTTTTCCACAAATTTAAAGTTTATAAGCGATATTAATAAGAATTATTTTTGTTCAACATCTGTTAGATTTAATAAATAATCTGTAACTCGTTTAATGTTGTTAAACTCAAAAGTTGAAGCATTTTCGAAAAGTGTAAACTTTAATAGTAGTAGCAACTTGTTAATAGATGTAACTTTCTTAAAAGTTTGTTGACTTACATTTTATAATTGTAACATTTTTATTGATTAGCTTTAAATAATATTACTATCCTGATACTGTAATATAATGTGAACATTTTTAAAAACACCAAACGTATAACTACTAATTTTGAAAATAAGGTTTTGGCAATTTTATTTTATTAATACCATTTTAATTATAACATTTAACGTTTAATTTACCTTATTATTATGTCGGATTTTATATGGTTATAATTCCTTGTCTGAATCGCATAATTCTTCTCTTGGTTGAATATTGACATCAATGCTCAGTCAATTTAATCTCTTTGTTATAAACAGATCTTTTATGTTAGGTGGTAATTCATTTGAAGTGACATTATCCATTTTTGAGGTTCTCAAAAATTTCTCAATTAGTTAAGAATAGATTATTCTTTGTTCTACGAGCAGGATACATTTCTGAATATTCAATTACATTTTATCCTCTCATTAATTTATTCAAAAACGCTATTTCAATAAAACATAACAAATGGCATTACTTTCGCCAAGATGATGTTCATCATAATAAATGTTCTTTTGTTTGACTGTCACTATTTTTCAGTACATGAAGCCAGAGTGTAACACTGTGGTACACATTGTGCACCAAACCGATAGGAATCGTTATGACTTAGTATCTGATAAAGTCTTTCAATAATTGTAATGGATTTAAATTGTCGCTTTAAAGTAAAATTGACGTTTTTGTACTCAACACACTGCCACCAGCTTTACTTGGAACCATCTCAAACTTGTTCTGTATGTGATTGTCATTTGTTTATCAAACATACTTATATTGGTCGAATATTCTAGATATAATAATATAAGACTCCAACTTTGCGGTACAGACCATCCTTCTTGTCTGTTTTACTGGGGAAGATTCCCCATGCTAAACTTTTGTTTTGTTTCGTTTCAAATACATGTGTCATATCTTATATTTAAAGCTCGTATTAATTACCATTATCTTTCCTTATAGAAAATTCGATAATTATATTTCACTTTCATAATTACATTTCACTTTCATTATATTTCCCTTCATTATATTTCACTTTTATATTTTCACTTTTTAATTATATTTCACTTTTATTTTTCACTTTCGATAATTATATTTCACTTTCATTGGTTTTAATAACTATATGCTCGACAATGTGTTCAGCACAACTTAGTCAAAACTGGTCCTTGTGTAATTAAACTACACCAAACCAACCAATAATCCTAATGATGTTGCATGCACAATAAATTACATATTCTGTAATTCCTAAAGCCATTCATCAAAAGATTGGAGTCTGGTAATCTCGCAGACCTTAGTGTCTGAATGTACTAGAACCTCTCATGAAACGTTTTGGGAAAAACTTATCTCCGAATCTCCTCTTGGGACAAAAATAAAACAAAATATCATGGAGCTAAATATAACGGTAAAAATATAGAATTCCAGTGGATATAATACCATATTAATGGTAATGAAAAGGTAGATCAATTGGCAAAGAAGGGTATATAGTTATTTATTGAATGGAGTTCCATTCCCTTAGATTCCCTTAAGAGAAATATACGGGAAAATATTATGTTGGCATGCGTTATAGAACAATTAATTAAATCAAGGGTTAACCTCTGGGAGAAAATCAAGAATGATTGGAAAGAGTTCAGTTGCAGGTCACGTATAGAAGCGGTGGCTAACTTCAGATTGAGAACAGGCCCCGACAGTTTGGTTGAACATCTCAGCAAAATAGGCATATTAACTAATAATCTATACCCTATCAGTAAAAAGGAATCTATGAATAAGCAGCACTTACTCATCTGTCCAGGCATTGATTCTATATACAACATAGAGGTGTTTGCCTCATGTATTGGATGACCAGGGATCTCATGTCTAGAGCACAAGTTTCTTTTTCCTGTTAGACCTTTATGCATCTTTAATTTTTAGAGTTTAACTTATGCAATTTTTAAATATTTTCAATGTTTTGATAATGTCAAGTTTTAATTCTTATGGTAATGTTTTCATGTATTCTTAATATTTTGGTAGTGTGTAATTCTGAATTAATTGTTATATTATTCTTTGGCGAATGGTCTGATGTAAATGGATTGAGTTTCAATTTTTACCATATGAACAACAACAACATTCTGGGAACAGAAGTACAGCAATATGGGATAGTGATTTATCTTGCAGAAAAGTTGTATCTTGTTTTAAGTGAAATCCAATGTGTTTCATGCATTCATCATTCTCGGTCATTTATTCATTATAATTAAGAAATTATTGATTATTAATTATTAATTATTTAATGATTAATTACTATTGAAAACTTGTAAAAAACATTTTGGAACAAAAGGATGATTTGTTTACTACAATAACAATTTATGATAAGAGAAGAATGTATGTTTCATTTAATTTCTTTTAAAATTGTTTTAAATTTAAATATAAGTTTAGTGTCTATCCATTATTATCACAATGATGCTACAGCCCTAGAAGGGCCCTAAAATCCTTCAAGAATTTTTGCCATTCCACACGACTAGATGCCCTTTGTTTCCAGTTAGTAATACTGAGTGTCTTGAAGTCCTCCTCGAACCTCGAACCTAATTCTCGGTCTTCCTCTGGGTCTAAATTCGTGGGGTTTTCCTTAAGGAGTCTTCTTGTTGTTCTGTTTAACTCCATTCTCTCTACTGATCCAGCCATTGAATTCTCCTTCTCCTTATCTCTGTAACAATATCTAATTCCTTATAACTATCATATGTTTCTTTATTTATTCTAATTCTCCATTTGCCATTTTCATATACCTTTCCAAATATATTTCAGAAAACCTTTCTTTCCCATACTCTCAATCATTCTTTATCACACTAACATAGCCTATGTATCATACAAAACAATTGATCTGATAATGATTCTGCATACAAGAATTTAATTTTCTATTTAAGTAAGAGGATCTTAACAATTTTTGTAGTGCGTTGTAGCATCGATTGTTTAGTATCTATAGAGAATGCGCTAATTCGGCTTTCAAAAGTGATAACGAAAACGCGTTAATAAATGGAAATTCTTTTGATTTCAGAAATTGTTTAAGATTTTCTTGAAATATTACAATGTATCTGTTGTGATCAAAGTATGTTAAATTAAGTATGAAGGCATTTCTGTGAGAATATTGGGATGTAAATTAACAGAAATTCAAACATTCTTAAGAAGATAGCTTTTTAAAATTGTCAGCAAATAATATTTTATCAGTAAAAAATAACACCAAAACATTAATAAAAAATGGAACATTTATATTTTATTTGCTTTGGCAATAAAATATTACAAATTGTTACACATGTACATGAAAAAAAAAGATCAATCATCTTGGATAGCACGACATTAAACGCTGAAATTTAATTACACATAACATTGATGCAAATGCTATCAAGGGATTCATACACATATTTTATTATAAAACTTATTGCGCATGCGTTAATTTAAATTTAATTACGCATGCGTTAAGTTATCGAATATTTACACAAAGACGTTTTAATAATTACATCACAATAGAACACATAAAGCATAAGTTTTTCCCACTCAAAATTTAAGGAATACAGAATATATAATTGAAAATATTATTTGCAATAAGGTGTGAGTTATACCAATAACAATATTATGATAAAAGTAATTGAAAAATGCATGGAACACTAATCCAGAGTGATTATCATACATATTTGATTTAGAATACAAAACGTTTTTACATCTCGATAAATTTATTTCACAAATGAAGAAGAAATAAATATCTTTCAAAATAAAACCTTATTCATTATTAACTTATTTGCAATGTTTGTTTTAAAAATACAATTTATTAAATGGATTCAATGTGAGACTTCGTATTATTTTAATAAATATTCTTTTGAAACAGATGAACAATATTTATCAGACAAAAATTTGCATTTGTTCAAAATATTTCAATTACTTTAATGCATTAAAATAAAATGATCTCGTTAAATATAGGAAACAATTTATTCCACCCAATTTTATAAAAAGAATAATAAATAAAAGATAATATGGCTCCAGTTAAGTTTAGCGTTAACTTTAAGGTTAACAATTCAGAATTCCATTAAACTTAGTCCCATTTTTTTTACTTTACTCCAAAGTATTTTTATGATTTCCTATTTGCCTAATATTTCCAAATGAATAGCATTGAAATTTTATTTAGGTATTATTTTAATGTTCAAATATAATAGTAATAAATAATCAACACAGATACATTCATATTTTATCCGTGAGTCTAAGTAAACTGTCAAACGAATTAAATTATTTGAACTACAATATTCGCCATTTTTTTAAATTCAGTATTAAAAAAAAATGTAATAAGCATAATTTTAAACGACACACAATATTGGTAAAAGTTTATTCGGTAAAAATTAATATTTTTATAAATTTAATATGCACGTGAATAAAATGTTTTTGAAAGAAATTTATTTTGTACTAATAAAATTAATTTAATAAAGGAAATTACTTATATGCTTTTAAAAATAATTTATCAATGCATTATTAATATTTTTTTGCTGATTCATAAATAAAAAACGTTTATCAAAACTAAAAGTAATTCTATTTTTTAATTATTTTTCAATTCACTATATTTTTTACTCTCATAAAGTCTTATGAAAGTTATGTTTCATATTCATATAAAATATTAAAAGAAAAACTAATTTAACTAAGTAATGAAATCATAATAATAGCTATAGAAAATGAAATCTGATATTATTATAATTTATTATTTAGTTAAAATGTTTTTTTTTAATACTTCATTTAAAAAAATTGTTACATTTTTTTATTTATTTTTCGTTTATATTTTTTACAATAATAATGATTGTGAAATAATTTAATGTACCATTAGCTTTTTTCAACAGCATTTTAAAGAATTATTTTAACTCTTGTTCTGATGATATTTTTACATATATTTTTTTACTTAAACTTTTTATAATTTTTTTAACTATAAGTGAAAAAAGTGTTCGTTCTTGTTGAACTATTTTGTTTTAATATAATTTATTTGTATTTTTAATTATAAGTAAATTACTTTTTAAGCTTTTCTAATAAATTTTAAAAAGCAAAGCAAACTAATTCACTTCCAAAAAAAAAAAATAAATAAATAAGAAACTAATTTGAAATCAGTATATGCATTTAAAAAAATGTCATAGTATTTCTAACCACAAAATAAATTAAAAAATATCCCATTCAATTAGTTAAATGGGTTTTCAGAAATATTTTTTTTCTTGTGTGCAAATTTTGCTTAATTAAAAAGCTTAAATATTAACATTAGATTATCAAATGAAGTAAAGTTGATTGAATTTTTTAATTGATAAAAGTAATTTTAAGTCATATCACTTACATCGTGTATTAAATCTTTGAATAATTAAAACCAATATATTACTGAATATTGCGTAGGATTTATTTCCTACATACTAAAACAAATATTTATTACATTAATTGAAAAATTATTTCTACTTTTAGTTTAAGTTATCTTCTTCTAAAATTTTTTTTTTGGAGAAATTTTTACAATTTCGCTGGAACAAATTTAATGCATTTAATTTCACGATGTATCTGTTGTTAACCTGTTAAACTTAAATACCTGTAAATAATTCAGCTATTATATAACAGATTATTTTTTTCATTACTACATTTTTAATGTAACCGTTTAGTTAAATTAAAAATTGAGTAATTAAGACAAAAAAGAAATTCAGTTAACATTTACAGTTAATTCAGTTAACGTTTCGTAAATTTGAGAAGTAACGAACAATATAAGTAAAATATCTAATTAATGTCCTTTTCTGTTTGTAATAACTCTTTATAATTATAATGAGATTTTATAATGTAGCAATATTTATTTTCAGTTAAAATGTTACTCAAATTACTCATAAATGTATCTAATGGGTTATAAAGCATTGATACCAGAAATAAGAGAAAATAAATCTATATATTATACCTGAATTCCGTTCTTCAATTACCATACATCAAACAATATTGTTCAAATGAAAGTTATTATGTTCATAAAAATATTTAAGATACAAAGCATTATATTCACATAAAAAATGAAGCACATAGAATCTATAATTGGTTAGTTTGCATTATGATTAAATCATTATTTTTTTTTTTAATTTTATTAAACCATAATATTTCTAGACATGATGAAATGTTACGTGAACATTTCTAATTTTTAAAAAAAAATTTAAGAATTGTTTATAATGCCATTATTATTTAAATATTTTCTTTGATGTGTAACTATGTAGTGGATATAAAATTTGTTTTATTAATATTGTAATCAGGAAAATATACGGTAAAAATTTTTTTATTGATGTTGTAATCATGAAATATATTGTAATAATTTTTTATTAATGTAGTAATCAGGGAAATATACTGTAAAAATTTTTTTTTAATGTTGTAATGAGAGAAATATAGTGTGACAATTTTTTATTAAGGTTGTAATCAGGGAAAGATAGTGTAACAATTTGTTTATTAATGTGGTAATCAGGGAAATATAGTGTAATAATCGTTTATTAAAGTTGTAATAAGGGAAATATATTGCAAAATTTTTTATTAATGTTGTAATCAGGGAAATATATCGTAACAATTTGTTTATTAATGTTATAATCAGATAAACTGTAACAGTTTGTTTTATTAATGTTGTAATCAGAGAAATATATTGTAACAGTTTGTTTTATTAATGTTGAAATCAGGAAAATATACTGTAACAAATTTTTATTAATGTTGTAATCAAAGAAATATACTTTAACAATTTGCTTTTTAATATTGAAAACTGGTATTATATGTAAAACTGTGGAAAAACTTATAGAAAATAAAGTTTGTAAAGAAACATTTGTAGATAATGAATTTGATCATGAAGATCATGACTTCAAAGAGAGAATTCAAAAATTCTTATACATAGTCACAAAATAATCCTTCATAATAAGGAAAATAAATAAATAAAAATAAATGACAACTCGATTCATGTAGATAATGAAACCGCTGACTCATATTTCTTCTGTTAAAAACGATCGTATTAAAACATAATTTTTCAAGAAAGTTTTCATATTTTCAGCAATAAATTACAGTATTGTACTTCTTCTTCTGTGAAAAGAAAAGTAATTATCAGATTTCTGCATTAATGCTTTTGAAAAAGGAGGATGATTCAGCAGAGAGTATGAATGGTGGACAGGACCTCTCGACCTTCCGATGGCGACGTATCTGTGCGTGGGTGGTGGTCAAGAGGTATCGGATGTCATTCGAGCTGCCTCTGGTATTCCCTGTAGGCCGGCCGAGGGGTGGGCCCCCTAAATTTCACGTCCTCCTCGGCCACTTGGCGAATGGTGGAATGACTGAGGAATAAAAAAAAATATTTCAAAAATTAAACAAATTTAAATATAGGTAAATTAAATTAACTTTAAATTTATAAATTTAAAAAAAAAAAAGATTTAACATTTTATTAAGATACAGAACATTACTTATTTAGTGAATTAATGATGTTAAACTTAAAAGAGATGACAAAGTTAATAAAAATATCAAGGTAAGTTCACTGTACGTGACGGTATTATCATTTATCAGAAATTATCATATAATATGTTTGACATTAAAGTCTTGCTACGTACAGCTTTAAAAATATTAATTCTAGTTAATAATTAAATTCATTATTAAAATTTCGAATTATATTCCATTTTTTCATAAGTAACATATTAATATTTTTATATTGTAACATGTAAATGAAAAGGACCCATCTTATAAATCTTGCCGTAGCTTATTATTATTATTATTATTATTAATATTATTGCATATTTTATGCCCCCAAACAAAGAATTAGGTTTGCGTAAAGCTTAATAGGCGATGAGATATTGGGCCCCAAGAGATTTAAGGATGGATGATGGAATATTGATCTTGTTCAACATCTTTTACCCTTTCTATTTTGTATATATATAATATCTTCCTATAGTTATGTTTATATTGTATACATTCTGATATTAACTAAATGCCTAACTTTTATTAAATAATGAGTTACAATAAAATTTTTTATTGAATTTCATAAAAAACATCTTAATTGTATTCAGAAAATGTTATTTTATTGTTTTTCTTTAACTCCATAAACCCTGTACAGGAAAAGGCTAAGTTATTATTCTGAAAACACAAAATCCTTTGAAAGAATCAAGTGCCTTACCACATGAGATAGAGAGTAACAGCGACAAATATGACGAATGCACATCCCACGATGATCATGGCGTACATCCACAAACTTGTCTCATTATCATCTGAAAAAAAGTAAACAATCTTATTGAATTTAGCAACAATAAACCTTTAACATCAATGTTTTTATAGTATGGTTTAGTGGATGAAAACATTATATGTTTAGCATATGTAATAAACTATTGAAAAACATAATAATTGCTGGGATATTCTAATATACACCTTTTACCATAACCATTTAGTTAAAATTTTATTATAAATAACATGCTTTTGTATTATTTCACAGGTAATTTGTAATTTTAGTGTAAATTTGGTTTCTTTATGTGTAAATAGGCCTTTAATTTGTAAGGAGACTTATACTGGAATGCTTTTAAAGATGGCTTATGTCTATTAATATAAGTAAGCAATCAATTACATTTTTTTAAATATCGAAATAAAAAAAATGAAAGTTTTTGATAAGTATATATTTTTTTTAAATTTGTATTAAAGTCGCACTCATTGCCCAGTACAATAAAATATTGTAATATCCTCATGCTAATAGACTATGAGAGGTTTTTAATCTAAATAATAAATTAAATGTAGCTTAATTTAAATTTTATTTCCCAGACCCCTTTACGCATTTTTTTTCTGCATTTACCCCAAACCCGGAAATTCCCTTAAATCCCTTTTCTTCCCTCCCACTCCATTCATCAAAAGAAAGAAAGGAAGGCAGTTCTAAAGCTCTGTCTCTTATCAAGCTAAACAAGTTTGACATCTTTCACAGTAATCGACAGCCGGCAGGGAATGAAGCACCTTTTTCTTCCAGAAGCATCGCCAAGTTGATGCCAAGCCAAACAAAAGTTTCGGGTTTCTTGTGGGACGGAGAGACGTTTCTCCATTATCAGCTCCCAAATTGTCGAGCTGTCGCCATACATCATCCGACAAGAAGCGAGATTCCTGCTCATAAGGATTCAAAGGATCGTCCTTTTAGCAGCTGTTGACAAGCATTCTGTTCGCCCATTATCTCGAATGTCACATGATTCCGACAAGGTTGAACGTGTCCATATTCTGACGAAGCAAATATTGCAAAGCTTGAGTATGAAAGGAATTTTTAGAAGATAGGGAATTCTATTAGAAAGCAAATTCATGACATAACTGTCCGAGTACTGACTGGAGAGATGTCAAATAAATTTGGTTTTTTCATTAAAAAACACTGAAAAAGTTTATGTAAGAAATTTCACAGATGATTGTAATTTTCCAATCCAATGTCGATAAATAGGACTATATAATGTTAAATCAATTCAGTAAAATAAAATATGTTAAATAAAATTCAGCAAAATAAAATATGTTAAATAAAATTTAGCAAAAAAATATGTTAAATAAAATAAACAAAATAAAATATGTACTGAACGTGCTGAACACGAATCTGAACGTGTCGATGTTCTGATGAAGCAAATCTGATAGTTCTTAGCATAGCTTGTGTATGAAAGGAATTTTTAGAAGATAGGGAATTCTCTTGGAAAGCAAATTCACGACATTCTCTGTTAGAAGGTAAATTCACCACATTACTGAGCGTTTACAGGTTAGATATATGTCAATCAATTTTAAATTTTTCACTAATAAAACACAAAAAAATTTATGTAAAAATTTCCGAGATGATTGTAGTTTTCCAATATAACGTCGATTAATAGGACTATATAATGCTAAATCAAATTCAACAAAATAACATTCAGCAAATTAAAATAAGTTATATAAAATTCAGTCTATTATTATTATACTTATATGTATTATTCCTCCTTATACCGCAATGCTAATAGGCTGGAAGAGTATTTAATCTAAATAATAAATTCAATGCAACTTAATTTGAATTTTATTTCCCAGAAATCTTTACGCAACTTTTTAATGCTCATCCTAAACACCCTAAAAACTTCCTTCCCTTCCACTCTATTCATCAAAAGAAAGAAGACAGTTCTAAAGCTCTGTCTCTTATCAAGCTAAACAAGTTTGACATCTTTC
>BPLQ01004491.1:22312-34131 GCA_021605075.1 Caerostris darwini
TTCTAAAGCTCTGTCTCTTATCAAGCTAAACAAGTTTGACATCTTTCGCAGTAATTGGCAGACGGCAGTGAATGAAGCCCCTTCTTTCATCCAGAAGCATCGCCAAGTTGAAGACAAATCAAACAAAAGTTTCGGGTTTCTCGTGGGATGGGGAGACGTTTCTCCATTATCAGTTCTCAATTTGGCGGCTGGAGCTGTCGCCACACATCATCCGGCACGAGGTGGCTCATAAGAATTCAAAGTAGCGTCCTTTTAGCAGCTGTTGACACACATTATTTTCGCCCATTATATCGAATGTCACATAATTCTGAACGTGTCGATGTTTTGACGAAGTAAATATTGCAAAGCTTGCGTATGAAAGGAATTTTTAGAAGATAGGGGATTCTCTCGGATAGCAAATTCATGACATTCTTTGTTAGAAAGCATATTCATGTCATAACTGCATTTTTGCTGGCTAGATAGGTGTCAAACAATTTTAGATTTTTCAATGATAAAACGCTGAAAAAAGTTATGTAAGAAATTTCACTTATGAATGTAATTTCCCAATCCTATGTCGAAAAGAAAGACTAAGTAAAATTCAGCAAAATATAATATGTTAAATTAAATTAAGTAAAATAAATTTATGTTTAATAAAATATATTAAATATGTATTTATTAAAATATATTAAATACAAGTTTAATAAACTAAATTAAATATATGTTTAATAAAATATATTAAATACATGTTTAATAAACTATATTAAATAAAATATGTTAAATAATATTCAGCAAAATAAAATATGCCAAATAATGTTCAGCAAAATAAAATATGTCAAATAATATTCAGCAAAATAAAATATGTTAAATAGAATTCAATCTATTATTATTATACTTATATGTATTATTCCTTCATATACCGCAATGCTAATAGGCAGGAGAGTTTTTAATCTAAATGATAAATTAATTACAACTTAATTTAAATTTTATTTCCCAGACATGTTCACACAATTTTTTATGCGCTGCATAAACTCGAAAATTCCCTTAAATCCCTTTCTTTCCCTTCCTCTCCATTCATCAAAAGAAAGAAGCCATTTCTAAAGCTCTGTCTCAAGTCTATCAAGCTAAACAAGTTTGACAAATTTCACAGTGATTGACAGTCGACAGTGAATGAAGCACTTTTTTCTTCCAGAAGCATCGCCAAGTTGAAGACAAGCCAAACAAGTTTCGGGTTTCTTGTGGGATGGGGAGACGTTTCTCCATTATCAGTTCTCAAATTGTCGAGCTGTCGCCATACATCATCCGACACGAAGCGAGATTCCTGCTCATAAGGATTCAAAGGATCGTCCTTTTAGCAGCTGTTGACAAGCATTCTGTTCGAACATTATTTCGAATGTCACATGATTCTGACAAGGTTGAATGTTTCGATGTGCTGACGAAGTAAATATTATGGTTCTTTTGCAAAGTTGGCGTATGAAAGGAATTTTTAGAACATAGGTTATTCTCTTGGAACGCTAATTCATGACATTCTCGGTTAGAGAGAAAATTCATGACATAATTGCACCTCTACTGGTTAGATATATGTCAAATAATTTTAGATTTTCCAATAATAAAACACTGAAACAATTTATGAAAGTAATTTTATAGATAGTCCTATGTCGATATATAGGACTATTTAATGTTAAACAAAATTCAGCAAAATAAAATATGTTAAATAAAATTCAGCGAAGTAAAATATGTTCAATAAAAGTCAGTAAAATAAATATACGTTTTATAAAATACATTAAATAAAAGTCAGTAAAATGAAATATGTTAAATAAACTTCAGTGAAATAAAATATGTTAAATAACATTAAGCAAAATAAAATATGTTAAATAAAATTCCGCAAAATAAAATATGTTAAATAAAATTCACTAAAATAAAATATGTTAAATAAAATTAAGCGAAATAAAATACATCAAATAAAATTCAGTGAAATGAAATATTTTAAATAAAATTTATCAAAAGAAATATGTTATATAAAATTTATCAAAATAAATATGTTAACTAAAATTCCTCAAAATAAATATGTTAAATAAAATTCAGTAAAATAAAATATGTTAAATAAACATAAGCGAAATAAAATATATCAAATAAAATTCAGTAAAATGAAATATGTTAAATAAAATTTATCAAAATAAATTATGTTAAATAAAATTCAGCAAAATCAGCTTTGTTAAATAAAATTCAGCAACATAAAGTATGCTAAAAAAAATTTAAAAATCGTTTGCTACGACTATTTCAAAGTCCAAAAGCATTATAAAAGCTTTATAACTTAGAAAGCAAATTCATGACATAACTGCACGTTTACTGGTTACATAGATGTCAAACAATTTTAGATTTTTTCAATAATAAAATATCAAAAAAATTTACAAGAAATTTCACAGATGATTGTAATTTTTCAGTCCTATGTCCATATATAGGACTATATAATGTTAAATAAAATTCAATAAAATATGTTAAATAAAATTCAATAAAATAAAATACGTTAAAAAAAAATTCAGCAAAATCTTTTGTTACAACTTTTTCAAAGTAAAGAAGTGTATAACAGCTGTATAACTTATAAATATGGATATTTACAAAACGCCATAAAATCCCTAAAATGACAAATTATATTAAAAACTCTGCCAACGACTATTTCTTGAAAAATATATATGAAGAAGATATAGAAGTATTCATAATAACAAGTAATATAAAAAAAAATTTTTAAGTCAATTCCTACTTAGGTCAACAAAGAACAATTTTATTTTAATTACTTTTATAAGATAAATTTTTTCTCCCATATAAAACTAAAATTAATTAATTAAATTTAATGAATGAATTAATATTTAAAATAACTGTATTAACGTCAAATGTCATCCACTAAAAGTTTAAAAAAATGTATTTGAACTTGAGTGGATGAATAAAAAGTATTTTATGAACGATTGAAAATTTGAACAAGATATATATAGGGTGAGTGTGAAATAACAGTAGGATTTAAAAAATTGATTTTGGAATGCAAGATTTTATAGAATTTTTTTCAATTGAACTTTTTGAATTTTTTTTTTTCAACTGAATTTTAATATTCTGCTCTTATTACTTTCTCTTTAATATATTCTGTACATATTTCTACAACAAAAAAGACTGGAAGAAAAGGAAATCTAGTTATAAAGTTATTTTTAAAATTCAAAAATATTCATTCCACATTCTTTTTTAGTGAAAAAATACTGAAGCGCGATAAAAATTCTACGAATCTAAGGGATATTAAAAATTGTATTTGCAGAAAAGTAAAAAAAAAAATATTCTTTGATTATAAGTAACTGGGTTATCATACGAAAAAACAAGTCTTATCAAATATTGCTATTTGTCAAATTAAAAATCAAAACAAATGGAATGCCATGTCTAAGAAATTCTTATCGCCTTCTGAATATTTTTTTCAAAATTTCGTATACAGTATTTTTTTTTATTGTTAACTGTGTTTCTGTAATTGTATGAAATTTCTATTACTAGTAGTTGTTGTTTTGAAAATTTATCTGGCAACTTTTTGATTACAGGTGAAATAAAAAATTATTCATTTTAGTTTTGCAAAATTTTACAAGTATTATTTCAAATTGAAAAAGTTGATTTTCCCTGTAGATTTATAAATCACACTGTTATCATTCTAAAATTCTGAATTATTAGAAGCAAGAGATGTTAGATTTATACACATGTACAGATATTTGAATAGTGTGTATTTATTGACATCTTTATTTACGATACAAAATATATTCACAGTTTTCCAATGAATATTCGAAGAATATTGGTCACTAATATGCTCTTTAATTCCCATTGAATCTTCAAGAAAAATTTCTAGGCGTAGAATCAATTGCATACCATGAATAATTTTCACAAAGTTTAAACTTCTTTGATTTTTAATAATTATTTTTTTTATAAAATTTCCTCACGTTATCAGTTCATGAAATATTTCATTGTTGCTTGACCGTCAACACACGAATCTTCTTAATTCTCTTTTTTAGTGTTCTTCAGTAGGGTTTAACGTTTCTTATTGATTAAATTATTTTTTTAAATTTCATTTACGAGCTATTCTTATTGATTTATTTAAATTTCTTTCATAAGCTGTTTTATTCGTATTTATTTAAATTTCTTTCACGTTCTAATAATTATATAATTGAATAATTAAGTAAGGTAAAATTGTTTAAAAGTTCGTCTGAGGAAAGCAAAAAATAATTTTATTTGAAAGTGAAAATGAAATTATTCAAGAAGAGAAAATCGTTTTTAATTTTATGGGTTATTTTAATTTTTTAAGATTGCTGTTGTGAGTTTTGTTCTTAAATTCCAAATTCTAATTATTTAACATTTTTTCACACATTGAATATAATCCGGCCAGCTATAACGGCAAAATTTGACAAGCAGACAGGTTAGAAGTGTTCTTAAGTTTTTCGTTTCCTTGACCACTTTTAGCGTTTCCTATTGGTTTATTTATTTTTTAAAATTTTATTTACGAGCTATTCTTATAGATTTATTTAAATTTTTTTCACGAGCAGTTTTATATATATTTATTTAAATTTCTTTCATGTTCTAATAATTATATTATTAAATAACGCAAAATTGTTCAAAAAGTTCGTCTGGTGAAAGCAAAAAACAATTTTGTTTCAAAGTGAAAATGAGTTTTTTCAAGAAAAGAAAATCGTTTCGAATTTTATATATATATTTTTATTTTTCAAATTGTTGTGCGTCTTGTTCTTGCATTCTAAATTCTAATTATTTAAAATTAATTTTTTCCCACCCTTGAATATAATCCGGCCAGCTATGGCAGCGAAATTTGGCAAGAAGCCAGGTTAGAAGTGTTGTTAAGTTTTTCGTTTCCTTGACCACTTTCAACGTTTCTTATTGGTTTATATATTTATTTCTTAAATTTCATTCATAAACTATTTTTATTGATTTATTTAAACATTTTCAAGAGCTGTTTTATATATATTTATTTAAATTTCTTTCACTTTCTAATAATAATATAATTAAATAAACTAAAATCGTTCTAAAAGATCTTCTGGTGAAAGCAAAGACAGTGTTGTTTCAAAGTGAAAAGGAGATTTTTCAAGAAAAGAAAATCGTTTGGAATTTCATATATATATATTTAATTTTTTAATATTGTTGTGGTGCGTTTTGTTCTTACATTAAATTCTAAATTCTAATTATTGAAATTTTATCCCACCACTGAATAAAATCCTGCAAGCTATGACTGAGAAAATTGGTAAGGCGCCAGGTAAGAATGATTTAAACTCTGCGGTGTAATAGAGGAGAAATGTGTCGTGTCGATAGGAGTGTCAATATTTATAAATATTTTTTGCATCGGCAAAAGTAGTTTTTAATGGTTTTTAATAAAAAAAATAAAATTTTAATTTTTAATAATTAAAATTTAAGATTGCATAATATCAAAAGAATAAGCAAAATTCTAACAGTTGTTAAACTATTACATTCTTTTTTTTTTTCATCTTCTTTCGCTTATTTCTGTCTAGCATCCCCAACAAGTAATCGATTCACCTATTTCTGCTTTTAAGCCAGGATGCTTAACTTTCCACAGAATAATTGGCAGATATACGGTTATTGATCGTTGATAAGGCAGATCTGGAAAATATTGAGGATGTTTTTCTGGTAAACAAATGAATAAGTTCAAGATTATTGGAAGACTTTCCAAGAGTAATTGTCCGCATTTACGTGGAGTTTAAAGAAAATCTAGGTTTGGTTTGTCGCTCTACTGTCATTTTGTGCGTACTTTGGGCTAATTTGACCGAGATGTTGATTCCGATTGAAGTTTAATGTTGATTCCGAATCACTCAAATACATCCAGCCACCGCCAGGAATCGAACTCTGTGGTACCAAAGACCAGATCACTAGCCAATTAACCATCAGGACACTAGAAAATCTAGGTTTCGTTTCGTTTGGCTTGCCGCTCTAGGTCATCTTGTGCACACAAGGGTTAGACAGACTACAACCTACAGTTTAAAGTGCATTCCTAACCACTCACAAACCTGCATGCCGCAGCTAGGAAACAAACCGGAGCCTGTGTTACCAAAGACCATATCGCTAGCCAATTGGTCATCTAGCCGCTGAAAAATCTAGGAAACTCCAATAAATAGAAGGAGTATCAAAGAGATTTATCGTCACATTCAATACCGAATATACACGTTTGTCGAAAAAAGGAATGTAATGCAAGCCATCAACGAAATTTGAACTATATTTCTCTCGATAGCTGGCTAGAGTTCATTACTAAGATAACGCGAAAGTGGATGACTTCAATATACCGAACTGATTAAATTAAGAATTACCGGTATACACTTAGGAATTTATCTTTACACTCAAATGCATAAATGAAACCAATTTACAGTTGAATTAGAGAAAAAAAAACTTTTTTTTAAGTAGTGAAAGTTACAAATTGCCAGAAACGAAAATAAGTTTGGTAAAAAAGAAGGAAATTTCTTTTAATTTGCAAAAACAGTTCGAATAATTATTTATTTCCTTGCTCATTCTATTCTGAAAAAAAGAAGAAAAAAAAAACATTTATTTATTTATTTTTTTTTTTTTTTTTTTGTACTTGTGGAGATTTTCTCAACAAAAAATTAATTCAATTATTATAGAAAACCAGTAAAAGTATTGAATAAACTTAATTACAGAAATATTTTCTTAAAAAAAAATTACGAATGTGGGGTTTTTTTTTAAAGGCATTAGTGAATTTGGGAAATCTGTAAAACTGTAAGATAATTTAAACAAAATGAACCCCTAATTATTATGGACAATTAAGCAATCACAGAAAAGTTCGTTTCGCAAATAGAAAGAAACAGAATTGCAACACATTTCTGGATGTATTAAATCCAATAAAAAAGAACACTGAAATTATTTTCTTAAAGAATATATTTTATTTTTCTGAAAAATCCCAATAAATAAATTGCTTATTTATTTCTATTGTAGCATAAATCACGTTTGCTGGTTTTTCATTATGATTTATTTACTTTTATTTTTAATGCAAAACAATAAATTCGATATTCACAAATTATTGTGCAAGACCGTATTCCATTTCGTGATTGAACAAAACTAAACACTGTTTCTTTTACGATTATTTTATTTATTTATTTATTTTTTACCTTTTTATTTATTTATTTATTTTTACCTTTTCATTTATTTATTTACTTTTTTACTTATATAAACCATTTTTTTTTTGTTTATGCTTTTTACTTCGTGAATAAAAAATGTATATGATAATTTATGTATGCAACATATTTTATATATTATGTAAACTTATATTATAATGTATTTTTTTCATGCATGTTACTATATCATGCGGATAGCAATGTCTATTTAAATTTTGCAGGGCCCTTATGGCCTAGTGGCTAGCGCTCGGTACTACAGGTTTCAGGTTCAAGTCCCGGTGGTGCCGGGGATGGTTGTAGTCCCTGTCTAATAGGATCGTAGAACGCTGTGGGGGTAGTGTTACTCGCGTCCGTAAAATATCTTCAAGCTGCACGTGCCCGCTGGGTAGTGCTAAATGAGTAACAGCCGTCCAGCCCTTGTTATGGCATAACGTTTAACTGTCTCTAGTATGTCTCTAGCTGCATTAGAAAAAAAATTTAATTTAATGAATTCATTGAAAAGGCTATTTACATTTCAGAAGGTTTAAAATAAAGGAAAAAATTTTAATATTTATATTCTATTCTTTGACCAGTGACATTGATAGAGTTAAATTACAGTTTTATGTTTGACAGTGAATAAGTTGAAAAACGTGTAGATCAGGTGGATAATGTGAGAACTTATATCGCATAGGCACTCATACTACCTGTTTAGAGTCTGGTTTGTTTGTTTGTCGGTCTACAGTCATTTTATGCGCACTTTAAGCTAATTAGACCAGGACCGATAGTTTCAAGTGGATTCCAAATCACTAACACATCCATGCCACCGTCAGGATTCAAACCTAACCTAACCAATTGGCCATCAGGCAGCTTTTGTTTAGAGTCTTTCAATAAAACATAATACAAATGGCTTCTTAGTTATTCATAATATTTTTAAATTTTGAACAAATTGTTTCTTACTAAACAGCACCTAGCAAAATCCGTCACAAGAAATAAAATATATATATTTTTTATTTCAAAGTAAAATATTAAATTCGATTTCTTTTAAAAGCTTTTCCAAACAATAAACTTGCAGTTCGGCAAAACGTAAAGATTAGGAATTTTATGAATCAACATATTATTTAAAAAGTGGAAGGATGTATTTACGGGGAAATTGAAAACGTAAAATAATTCACTTTCAAAAAAAATACCACAAAGAGAAGTAGTCCTTTGCTGCATCTCCACGTTTCGGTCGTTTATTTTTATTCGGCATTTTCTGATGCCATTCAAATAAAGGCGCTGACTTTGGAGACCAGTCAAGTAGTTTTCTTTTCCAAACTTTATTATTATTCATAAGTTTTTTGTTGGGTGCTTTTTTTTATCGAAAGAAATTTGTCTGAATTTTGTTTGGAGTATTTCAATTGTTTCGCGTTTGAAGTTTTTTGTTGATTTTGAAAAAAAAAATAGTTTTTCTGTTTGAAGTATATTTCGTAAATTTAAGACACAAATAAAATTCAGATAAAAATATTTTAAGTAATAATTGTTATTGGAAATACTGAACAATTATTAAAGAAATTTATTTTAAATCACCAGAAATTTTTATTAAAGACTCATTTTATCTCGCACAAAAAAAAAGTTCAGAATTAAAATTGTGCTAATTCTAATACTAAATTTTGTATACAGAAACACGTACATTTCGTAAATTAAAGAAGCAAATAGAATTCAGATTAAATTATTTTAAGTAATATTTGCTATTTAAAATACTGAACAATTATTAAGGAAATTATTTTTTTTTATAATTTAAAAAAAATTAATTTAAAAATTTAAAATTTATGCCTTACAATTTTTGTAAAATATTAATTTAAAATAAAGGAAATAACTATAATATTTATATTCTATTTTTTTAACCAGTGGCATTGTTATAACTAAATTAGAGTTTAATATTTGACAATAATTAATTTAAAAAAAGAGTAGATCAGGTGGATAATGTGCCAATTTATATCGCATAGGCAGATGGCATAGGCTTTCAATGAGATATAAAGCAAATGGTTTCCTAATTATTGTTAAAATTTCTTATTTTTAAAAAAAAATATTGTTTGCTACTAAACAATACCTAGCAAACTCTGTCACAATAAATAAAAATATTTTATTTATCATTTATTTATATATTTTTTTTTTATATATTTTATAATATTTTTTTTATTTCAAAGTAAAATATTAGAATTTGTAAATTCTGTTTAAAAGTTTTTCCAAACAATAAAATTGCAGTTCAGCAAATACGTAAAGATTAGGAATTTTATGAATCAACATATTATTTAAAAAGTGAAACGAAATATTTACGTGGAAATTGAAAACGTAAAATAATTCACCTTAAAAAAAAATACCACAAAGCGAAGTAGCCCTTTGCTGCATCTGCACGTTTCGGTCGTTTATTTTTATTCGGCATTTTCTGATGCAATTCAAATAAAGTCACTGACTTTTGAGACCAGTCAAGTAGTTTTCTTTTCCAAACTTTATTATTATTCATAAGTTTTTTGTTGGGCACCTTTTTTACCGAAAGAAATTTTGTTTTAAAGTATTTCAATTGTTCTTGCTTTTGAATTTTTTTTGTTGTTCTGAAATAAAAAAAATAGTTTTTCAGTTTGAAGTACATTTTATAAATTCCAGCCACAAATAAAATTCTGAAAAAAAATTAGTTTAAGTAAAATTTGTTATTGAAAATACTGAACAATTATTATGGAAATTAATTTTAAATCATCAGAAATTTTTATTAAAGAAGCATTTTATATCACACAAAAAAAGTTCAGAATTAAAATTGTGGTATTTCTAATACTACATTTGTATGCAGAAAGAAGTACATATAATATTTATTATTAAAAATACTGGACAATTGTTAAGGACATTAATTTTAAATCATCAGAAATTTGTATTAAAGAGTCTATTTATCTCGCATAAAAAAGTTGAGGATTAAAATTGTAGTATTTCTAATACTACATTTGTGTATAGAAAGAAGTACATTTCGTAAATTAAGAAACAAATAGAATTCACATTGAAATATGTTAATTAATATTTGTTATTGAAAATGCTAAGCAATTATTAAGAAAATTAATTTGAAATACTCAGAAATTTTTATGAAAGAATTTTATCTCACACGAAAAAAGTTGAGGATTAAAATCTTGGTATTTCTAATATTACATATTTGTCTTTAAAATAATGAGTAGCTCTACATAAAAAAAATTATTTCCTCCTTTTCTAAGAAAAGCTATTTTTAGAATGAATTTCTATAATTTCTGAAAACTCTAAAAATTTTTGTATAGTTTTTTTTTTAAATAAAAATTAATTAATGCTTCACATGTTTAAATAAATAAATTGTTCTGCGGTATGCTATATATATAAAAATCTACCAGCTTCCCAGAATAAGTAAAAAATAATATCTAAATTTTTATAAAACCTTTTAAAAATTTTATCATCGATTTTTAAATTAAAACTTTTTATAAAAATATAGAAATTTAAATTGTGTTTCCGTCAGCAGAAATCGTAATTGTCCTCGATTTTTCATATGACAAATAAAGACCAACAGCTTCTTAATATTAATATATAAATGAATAAATTAGATAAATGTTTTACATATGCTAAATCGTTTTGCCACCCTATGTTGCAATTGTATGTTCCACCAACAGTTTAACTAAGAGTGCAGAGGAAATCCGTGCCCTTCGATAACTCTTTGCCACATCTGCGTGTCATATTAATGAACCTTGAAAACTTCTATCATTCATCATGGCTGTCGATCCATATGTAGGAATAAGTTGCTTCAACAGCATTTCTGAAAGCTTTGGTTGTAATGTATGCTTCCAACACACATGAATTTAGAATTTTTTAAATAGCAATCTCTATTATATGTTGTTTACGAATACAAGGCACTACTTTTTAAAGGTGTTAGCTACTTTAATGGTAGATGAGTAACACATTCAGCGTTTTCTAGGAAGTATCTCGAAAGGAAGGAGGCTGCTATACGATAACCACGTTTTGTTACCTCAATTTTCAGCGAACTCCAAAGATCCACTGTAACCGTGCTTCCTCCTATACACTGACAAAAGTACCAAGAGTAGAGAAATGATTAGTTGGATTTCAGACTCTCATTCCAGAGGAAGTGTGCTCTTGTATGAGAAACTATGCTCTTGTACTGAGAGACGTTTAGTTGATCTCCAGTCTTTCACCCCGCTAGGAAATATAGTTCAAACGCAGCATTGCATGTTAGTCGGTCTACAGACCCTCACTCGAGAGGACGTATATTTCGCACATCCTGAGCGTAGCCCAGTTTAGGATTTTCGGTTTAGAAGTGGAGTTCTTCCTATTCGATTCTATAAATATCTGTCTTTAAATGTGTTAATTATTGCGTGTATTTGTGTGAGGTGTGTGAGGTAAATATTTATGTCTGTGGTGTTTGTGCGTGTGTAAATAAAGCTGCTAGTTCTCAAACTTGTGTTTCAAATATCTCAATTCATCCACAACCAGTTACAATCTGATTGTTCAACCTGGCCATTACGCCACTTCTCCAATGATTTGTCTTCTCCTTCTCTAAACCAACGGAAGGACTCTATTACCTACAGGGCTTTCCTGCCCATATCCGTAGTAAACAAGAAAGCTTCCTCTTTGTCTGGGTTTTTAAATTGGGTTTTCTAGTTCCGAAACTCCTCTTTCACTCAGAAAAAGAGCACTATAGTT
>BPLQ01004491.1:34949-58029 GCA_021605075.1 Caerostris darwini
CGATTCTAAATTTAAACTGGCTTGTTGCCCTTATGATACCACTACAAAGGAAAAACTCCTTTTAACTTTTGTGGAATTTCTGAATTCTTGTCACAATGATTAATGTATAACTTTTGTACTTTATCTTGAATATTGGAAGATAGTTATGTATTCTCTCTTTATTTCGCAATAACTTTTTTTTTCTCTCCGTCTACATTTTCTTTTCATGTTAGATTTATGTCCTGCTTTTATTAGAACTTTTACCCTTTTATTTATTATTTATTTTTTATTAATGTTACATTATAGTAAATCTAGTCTATCTATTTTTTTTATCCGTATTTTTTTGATATTGTGTGTCTAATAGTTTTATAGATATAAAATAAAACAAAATGTATCAATAAAAAATAATGAAAATATATGAAAGTATATGAAAATATATGAAAGTATATAAATCATGAAAATATATGAAAGTTTAGTATTAATATAATACAACTTCTAGATCTTTAAGAATTATTTTTAAAAAATAATTTGAACAATGAATATTAAAAAGTTGCCATGCAATTTAAGTCTTTTCAATCCAAATATATTATTAAAAAAAACATGAATCATATTGATATAAAAGATTAATCCTGGCATTTAAAAAGACATTTATGACGTTTAAAAAAGTCTAATGAATTAGATGTAAATTTATACCAATATGTTTTTCAACTCATTTTGTAATTCTTAAAGAATAGTTTTGAAAAAAAATGAAGAATTATGCGATATCATATCTGCTATTGTAAAAGCAATAAATTATTATGGTTATGTCTTTTCATAATCCATTAAAAATCAAAAGAATTATAAAAAGAAAGATAAAAGCTTTAAAATAACTAATGATATTAAATTAATAGGCTGCTAAACTTATTATTTACGACAATTTAAATTGCTCGCAAATTATTTATTTTTAACTGTTATCATTGCAAGTATCATGATCATGACTTTTCATAATCTATTTATAAATTAAAATTATATAAAATTAAAATATAAATAGCTAATTAGATTAATTTGTAAGCAGCTTAAATTATTTACAACAATTTAAATTACTTATGAATTATTTATTTTTAAGTGTTATCATTGCCATTCCTTTTCATAATTCATTCATCAAAACATCAAAAGAATTATATAAAAAGAAAGATAAAAGCTTAAAAATAATTAATGAGATTAATTTGGAAACAAGTTAAATTATTTACAACAATTTATTATTTAAAATTATTTATTTTCCGAACGAAGCACACGATACGATTTTTTTTACTGTTTATATATAATTGCCAAATAAAAAGAACATTACCAAAGTTGTTTTTTTAATTAATACTTGTACTTGAAACGCTTTCAATATTCATTACGCAGTGAAAGACATGAAATCTATCGGAATAATTAAAATTAGATCAAAATATCAAAATTCATAAGTTCTTTACTTTTAAACATAATTTTAACAACTGAACACAAACAAAAATGTACGACTTAAAGTAAAAATGGCGAAATGCTGGCCTTGTTTTTGAAAAAAACAACTTTTCTGGAATAAAATTGAACATGGTAAATTAAAAATGAAAACTTCAAATAACTTTGAAACTCTTTTGCAAATTAAATATCTCAATATGTAAAGAGCGCGCATACAACACAATACACTAAACATGGAAAATCTAATAAATGAAGTCACAATACGCTTTTAGCGAATGCCAAAACTTTGAAAATGTGTGATGATCTTAGCAATAAATATGTCGCTTTCACAAAAGCTTCTAACGGCGACATTCGCTGCGAAGCAGAAGTTTAAAAGTTATTACCCTTGCAAATAAAAGTTTCGGAAACTTAGATATGAATTGTGGAAAGTATAAGTCGGCACGTCAAGGAATTTATGGACCTTACTTAATTTCCTGAAGAGAATTGCAGAGGCAAATTTCTGTTAAGTTATATATACCACAAGGAGAAATGAAAATTATTCAAAAAACTACAAAAGATAGCAGTTTTTTAGAGATAACTTAGATGTATAAAATTTTTAGTCTCACGTTATTTGATAGTACACTATTTTTTTATACATTTAAGATTGGCATTGCGAAAACATAATATTGCATAAACTGTTAAGTGGTACATAGAAAGCGTGCTGACGACTATGCACGTTATAATAATTAAACAATTAAAATAATTTACAAAAGTTACAATTAAATTAATTTGGTTTCGTTTTAAAAAACTTTTATGACGATATGTCGTTCTCTTTCGACAATTTTTGCAAACATTATTCGTTACTTTTGAATCATTCCCATAGAGGGCAGTGATTGGCAACACAGGATATATCATCGAATTTTGCAATAAACAATGCATTTACCCACTTACCGTAGAGCCCCGTCCCATACATACAACCACATATGATGGAGCAGACTGTAGCATTTTTTCCACGAGAAGAGATATAGCATTTCCGTTCATAGGGGAAAGCAATGTATATTCCTTAACAAGTACATAATAATTAACTATCACTCAAATCTGACAGCAGATAAGCAGTGTTATGGATACTTATATTACATACAATTAGTGTCTTGTTCTAATGATAACAACCTGCCACTCAAATCTGATAACAGATAATCATGTCATGAATAATGAGACTTCATGCAATGCTGTAGCAAAATTTTCTTTTAATTAAATCTCGAAATGCTTTCAATATTTTTCAATATGTAGTAATATAGTATATGTAGTATTTTTTGGAATATTGAAAATTAGTTCTTCACTTCTAAACATAATTTTAAATACTGAACATAAACAAATATTAACTACTAATGATAAAATGGCAAAGTGCTGGTCTTACTTTTTGAAATAAAAAATATGCTTATTTGCTAAAACAACTTTTCAAGAATACATTCAATATGTCAAATTAAAAAAGAAAACTTCAAATAACTTTCCAACTCTTTTGAAAATTAAAAATCTCGATATATAAGGCGCGCGCATACAATGCAGTACACTAAACATGGAAAATCTAATAACTAAAGCACAATACGCTTTTAGCGAATGCCAAAACTTTGAAAATTTGTGATGATCTTAGCAATAAATATGTCACTTTTACAAAAGCTTCTAACGGTGACATTCTCTGCGAAGCGGAAGTTTAAAAGTTATTACCCTTGCAAATAAAAGTTTCGGAAACTTAGATATGAATTGTGGAAAGTATAATTCGGCACGTCAAGGAATTTATGGACCTTACTTAATTTCCTGAAGAGAATGGCTGAGGCAAATTTCTGTTAAGTTATATATACCACAAGGAGAAATGAAAATTATTCAAAAAACTACAAAAGATAGCAGTTTTTTTTAGATAACTTAGATGTATAAAATTTTTAGCCTCAAATTATTTGACAGCACAATAATATTTTTTTTAATACATTTGAGACTGGGGCGCGAAAACATAATATTACATAAACTGTTAAGTGGTATATAGAAAGGATGTTGACTACTATGCGTGGTATGGAGAATGATTATAAATAAAATAATTTGGTTTCGTACAACATTTTTTTAAAGCCTTATGACAGAGTGATTAGAGCTCTGGTGTGATCGGCGCCACAGGTTTCGGATTCTAGTCCCGGCGGTGCCAGAGATGTTTGGAGTGGTTCGGAACCCACTTTAAACCGTAGGTCCCGGTCTAATAGGATTGTAGAGCTATTTGGTGGGTAGTGTTACTCGCGTCCGTAGCATATCATCAAGCTACATGTGCCCCTTGAGTAGTTACTAAATAAGTAACTGCGATGCAGCCCTTGCTTATGGCATAAAGATTAAATGTCTCTGCCAAAAAAAAAAAAAAAGGATAAAGATAATTGCTAAATAAAAATACAATTTCCAAAAAAGGACTAATGTTATTTTTTTTAATTAGAACTTGAAATGCTTTCAATATTCATCACATAGTGAAATATTTGTAATTTTTCGGAATTTAGAGCAACAATATCAAAATTGGTAAGTTCTTTACTTTTAAACATAATTTTAATTACTGAATATAAACAAAAAATTAACGTGCTTAAAATAACAATGGCGAAATGCTGGTCTTGTTTTTGACAAAAAAATATGACTTTTTACCAAAACAACTTTTCTGGAATAACATTGAATATGGTAAATTAAACGTCAAATAAGTTTCTAACTCTTTTGAAAATTAAATATCTCAATATGTAAAGAGCGTTCGTACAGTACAGTACATTAAACATGGGAAATCTAATAACTGAGGCACAATAAGCTTTTAGCGAAAGCCAAAACTTTGAATATTTGTGATGATCTTAGCAATAAATATGTCGCTTTCACAAAAGCTTCTAACGGGGACATTCGCTGCGAAGTGGAAGTTTAAAAGTTATTACCCTTGAAAATAAAAGTTTCGGAAACTCAGATATGAGTTGTGGAAAGCGAGAACGGCACGTCAAGGAATTTATGGACCTTGCTTAATTTCCTGAAGAGAATTGTTGAGGCAAATTTCGGTTAAGTTATATATGTCGCAAGAAGAAATAAAAAGTAATAAGAAAACTACAAAAGATATCAGTTTTTTACAGATGACTTAGAAGTAAAAAAATTTTAGCCTCAAGTTATTTGACGGAACAATATATTTTAAAATTTTTTTTAACCTTTTTCAGACTGGCCTTGCAAAAACACGACATTACATTAACTAAAGTGTAGAGAAAGCATGCTGACTACTATGCATTTCTCTGATTACAATTAAAATAATTTGGTTTTATGTAACGATTTTTTATATCGTTGGTTTTCTACAGTTTTCCAGATACTTTTCTTTACTTTCAAATCTTTCCCATAGAGAAACACCGGAATATCGAACTCTGCGAGCGAAAATGTATTTAACCACTTACCATATAGCCTCTTCTAATACATACAATAGAGTATGACAACCACAAAAAGGGGAGTAGACTGTAGCATGTGGTATTTAGTAGAGTTATGGAATTTCTTTCCCAGAAGAGAGGAATGTATATTCTTTAACAAGTGCATTATAGTATCTCAAATCTGACAGCAGGTAAGCAGTGTTGTGATTAATTATATTAATACAATCAGTATTTTGTATGAGAACAACCTGTCACTTAAATCTGTCAGCAGATAATCAGTGTCATGGATAATGAGACCTCATGAATTTAGAGATTGTCTATTCGACCTTCACAAGGCGAAACAAGTTCAGATGGGATAAGGCCTGCGTCATAAGTTGCTGCATCGTGATTGGTGATAGAACAGGGGCTGAGGAAGTTTCCACTCCAATAAAAAGTGACGGAAGTTCATCCCCCCCCCTATTGATGGACTTTCTTAAAGGGAGGCTTTTATAGAAGGAGAGAGAGAGTGTTCTGAAATAAGTCGACATAAAGTATTGTTTTCTGTGAAGTGTCTAAATAGACTGACGATTTCTCTTGTTTACAAAATGAGTCCCTTGTGGTTTTGTGTATTACGCCGTGTGATAATTAAGGTCTGCCGTAGACCATGCATTTTAGATTCTTCGTAGACTCCAGAACTCTGAAAATTTCTGACCTTGGAGTGAACTGCGCCTTCGTATCAAATTTATATATTTAATTTTCATTTCTTTGTAAACCTAGAGTTCTGTATATATATATATATATACACTCAAGAGCCAAAACAAAACAAAAAACACCACCTGTCAATAACGAGTTGGCCCACCTTTGGCGCGCAACACAGCTTCAACCCGCCTTGACATGGATTAATACCACCACTTAACACCAGTTAAATACCACTTCCACCTGATCACGTGCCTTCACGTCATCCAGACGAGTTCATTGCAAAATTTAGGGGTGGTCATAATGTGTTTGGCTCTTGAGTGTATATAACGGCTATAAAGGCTTCAAGAAGACGGGCACTTTCAGGTTCATGGGAACACTTTAATTCTTATTTACAAGAATGATATAATATGTATATATATAATGTTGTTTGTAAATAAAAATTAAAGTGTTCCCATGAACCTGAAAGTGCCCGTATATATATAAGCCGTTATATATATGTAGAGAGAGAGAGAGAACTCTAGGTTTACAAAGAAATGACGTCGAGACGTTACAAGGCCTACTCTTTTCGCAATACTCGAATAAAATGCAAATGCAAGCGGCAATTTTTCTAATAACTTCATTGACATTAATGCATTTAAAATATATAAAATTTATTGGATTACAAAATTTGTTTTGTGGAATTTTAAGTCAGCATGGCTATGTCATTAATAAAAATTAAAGATTTTTATGCTGAAAGTTCACTATAGTCATCATCGTTCTTAATGCTTTAGAGGCTCAACATTTTTTTTCAAACTTTAGCGTGTCTCGACAGCATCCAAAAAATCATATTATTGAGAAAAATCAGTCAAATAAAAGAACAAAAGATGCAGGTGATGTGGTAGCCAAACTGTAATTAGATTTAGAAAGTGTAATGTGCCTTTACATTAAAAAATGCTTTTAAAAATTCCATATATCGGAGAAGTAATCGTTTTGAATTTAAGTTGAGTTTTCATATCTCACCTACAAACAAGTATTTTTTTTATTTCATTTTCATTTTTGTTCTTTTAATTAAACTCTTATAGGTGCAAAATAAAAATTATTTTTTTCTTCAAATTGAAAAGAGTTTGGTGATTGCTGGTTTAAGAGAAAAAAATATGGTTGTGCCTTTTCTTCCAAAAACTATTTTATCAAAATTTCGAAAAATACATAAAAATATAAATATATAAATATATAAAAATATAAATACATAAAAAATATAAAATCATCGAGATTAAATTCGATAATTTCACCAAAGTTAAGTTTTTTAAAGTATTGATCTTAAATTATTTGTGTTGCATGAGAAAAACCTCATTTTTCATCATATTTATCCATTCATATATTAAAATTATTTTGAAGGTCGAATTTTGAATTATTAAAAAATTAATTAATGCTTAAAACATTAGATATTAAATTTCGTTTAATTATTCACTCAGAAGAAATCGACAATTATAATGAAAATGAATTTCACTTTTAAAATTTAAATAAAAAGTATTTTCAACTGATTTTAATTTTAATAATGTTCTAGTTATTTATGTATTTTCAGTAAAATATGTTAAAACAAAAATAATCATATTAATCCCGAACTTAAGAATAAATTTTGAACAACATATTATAATACAATTAAATTTGTATTCATAAGTGCCTACTTATAAATAAAAAATTATTTGTACCATAATGTGTTGTGATAATGATACTTCACATTGAGTTGTCCTTTGAAATATCCTGGGTTGAATCTTGAAAGTTTCTTGTTCAAAAATCAATATGTTTAACCAGGATAAATTGAAACTGTAAAATGGCTCATTGTGGGAAAAAAAATAAAATAAACTAGACATGCTGTATTTGTGATAATTTAATAACTTTTTGAATTTACTGCATTAATGTAAAATTGTTTAACTTGCAAATATCTTCAGAAAGACTTCATCACAATAGATATCAGCACTGAAATATCGAGCTAAATCTCTTTCAGTAATGTTGTCAACTCTTTCAAATCTTAGGGTAACTCAACATTTCTTGCCTTTTATAGAAAAATAACAGGCCTTAGTTCGTTGCATTACAAATTATAATTTTGTTTAATATCTATTTTAAATCTTTTTTAAATTGGTACCATACTATCATTTTTCAACCACACACAACAATACATATATTAAGAAAATTTGAGTTTTTTCTCTGGTTTCTAATACTAGTATTAAAATTTCCAAAATAGTTTACTAATCAATCGGTTAATGTACTTTAGCTCTTATATAAAAATTAATAATGCTTAATTTATAAAAAAATTCATTTAAACTTACTACAAATTCCATTAATTTCATGTAAATGCTCTATTCATTTACTAACTAATTCCCTGGCACTTGGTCGTTTAAGTTGGAGCATGGACGTCAGATTCCGAAACAGGAGGTAATTTCATTTTACATTATAGCCCTACGCCCAACGCTCTACATTCATATTACACCTGGGCACACGTTGTAAAATGGATTTTAAACCACTACAGACATGCCTGGCTCTGCCACGACTCGAATACGAAACTTGTTGCACCGAGGGCTAGAGCAAAAGCTTTATTGTGCTTTACCTTCATTAACCCAACAGCCCTATGGTGGGACAAGGCCGCCTGTCCACTGGCAGTTTTCGAGACAGGAGATGTTGTCTTTTTACGAGGTAGGATTGACAGCCCCCTACCCAACCCTCTACAGTCATATTAGACCGGTACCTACGGTTTAAAGTATATTCCGAACGGCAGCATAAATCCATGGCTCTGCCGTGACTCGAACTCGAACTCGATATTGGGGCATTACGGCTCTATTACTTACTTTTAATATAAATTTATTTTTAAAATATTCATCAAAAAAGGGCAGATATATAAATATATTTAGAGATTTTCAAATAGATTTAAACATAAGTTGTATGGCTATATGAGATCTTCCACTTTAATTTAACATTTAAATTAGCTGCAAAAACAGCTGAATTAAGAAACTTCAAATATATTAATATATATTTTTGTGACAAAATATATTTTTATTATATATTCTCGTTATTTTAATTAACAACGTCAAAGATAAGTGAATAATAATAAGAAAATTTTAAATGAACACAAAATGAAAGACACCTATCGTTTAAAATTCCATATTATGTAAAATTGCTTTTTTTTAATCGAATTTCTTTTTTGTATGACATTTTGCAGAGTTCTATTTGATTCTAAGATTGAATTTAAACAAAAAATTTAACACAAAATAAAAGACGTCTATAATCTAAAATTGCATTTTTTCTTTTTTAAATTGCTTTTTATATGACATTTTACAAAGTTCTATTTGATTCTATGATTGAATATTTGATTCTCTGTCCGTTAATCTATGTGAAACAGAAAATTAAATTTTTCTAAAGATTCCCATCCAAAATAAGAAATTACGCAATCCGGAATACGTTAAGTTCAAAATTTGTATTAAAGCAGTACCATTTGTTGTAAGATCTGTTTATATCTCGCGAGTCATGTTACAGTAACTCCTCATATCTATATTTCATATTTTAACTATACATGAAACAATAATATACTGGATTAAAAGTAAAATAAAAGGCTCTCAATCGTAAAATTTTCATAAAATGTAAATAACAAGTAATATAAAAACAATCTTTTTAAAGTCAATTCCATTTTTTTTTCACTCTAATGCTTAAAGTCCTATATAAATAATTTTCATTCATTTTTTTAAATTTATCTAGCTCCCTCTATTGGTAGATATATGCAACTTAAATCTAAAAAAAACTAAAATTAATTAATTTAATTTAATTACTGAATTAATATTTGAAAAAACTGTATTAACATCCAGTGTCATCCACTACAAGTTAAAAAAAAATGTATTTGAACTTGAGCGGATGAATAAAAAGTATTTTATGAACAATTGAAAAGTTGAACAAGATATATATAGGGAGAGTGTGAGCTAATGGAATTAATTGACAAAATACACAATTCTTTAGTATTGTGATATATTCCTACATATGACAAGCGTTTGTAAATAGCTAATATTTTATTTATCCTTTTTGCTGTTTCAATAACAATCCAGGAGATGTTTTTTTAAAATAGGCTTAATACTAACATTAAACTCATACTTATATTATTCAGAGTGACAAATTATGTAATGCAATTCTTTATTACCAATTTTTTTTACAAATGTTTTTTTTTTCTTACAACCAGTGATGGAATTATAATATTGTAGTGAGCTGGTTGCTCAACCAGATTGTAAGTGGGTGATGTTGGGTTAAGATACTTGAGGCACAGGTTTGAGAACTCACAGCTTTATTGACACACGCACAAACACCGAACACATGCAATTAGAGACTGATAATATTTAACACGTTTAAAAAAATATAATTATAGATTCGTGGAAGGAAAAGCGGTCCTCTTCTGAGCCGAAAATCCGAAATTGGGATACTCACAAGGTGCGAGAAATATACTCCATCTCCGGGTGAGAGTCAGTAGGTCAACTAATACGCAGGGTTGCATTAAATATTATTTTCTCTCAGAATGAGAAATCATAAACTAAACTTTTCTCAGCTGCAGCACAGGTTGCGCTGAACTTTGTCTCGGGTGAAAGTTTCGAAGCCGACTGACCATTTCTGCTAAACACCACAGGAGGCCACTCTTGCCAGTGTGGGCACGGATACAATATGAAAAAGGAATTAAAATCTAAAATATTAGCAAGCCTAAAGCTAAACGTTTTGTGATTAGAAAAACAAATTTTAAAAAATGAAACAAAAAGACAAACCGAAAAGTGGATAAAAAAAAAACTTTTTTTCTTTTTTAGAGAGTCGGGATAATTAATTTTTTAGTACAGTTTATAAGAACCATAAAAAAATCCAATATTTTAGATTTCAAAATATGTTTTTTAATCAGTTATTCCAAAAAATAATAATTTAAAATTAATTAAATATATTATCATATCATATATTCTTAAATTTATTAGTTTAAGAATGAAATACATACGCATCTAATTATTATGTTCCGTTACATTTTTACTTTTTTCCAACGTGTTATAATAGAAAAATGTATTTTTCAGTAACGAAAAGATAACAACGTTTTCAATTCAGTAAGCTTCAGTAAATTTAATTCGGGTACTAATTTTACATTTCTTTCGAAATTCCTTTAACTTTAGAAAAGCGAATAACTATTTTCTTAATTAACCCTTCGAACACTATTTATTCTTCGGAGTAGCGATAACTTCATTGTTCAGACTTGAGAAAAATAATCAACTGAAATTTGAATCTATAATAAGCCATAAAACTGTACACTAATTACTTCGAATGAACGAGGTAAATATAATTGGTAAAGGCATTAATTCACTGTAACCGTGGTATCTCCACATTTTCATAACTGGAGTATTATATATACATATAATTTTTTACTGTGTGCTGTTCTGTTTACTGTCTCTGTCAATATATGTAGAATTAATTAGTTTCGTAGGAAACAATGCTTTAAATATTTACTGATCTGTAAAACAAATACGTAGGAAAATGCTTGATAAATTTGGAAAACAATCAATGTTATATCGTATTATTCTAAATAAATAAACTTAAAGAACTACATTTATTCAATTTTCGTTAAATATTATTTATTTAAATTACAAAATTACAATATGCTTATTCAATTTACTTCAGTCTTTTAATATACTTTACTACTTCAACCTTAAGGCTGAAGTAGTAATAATAATAAAGTAATAATAATAATAATAATAATTAATATAATAAAAAAGGAATATTACTTCAATTTTTTTGTTTCATCAAGAGTTTTAAAATTCATTTTATTGACGTATGAAAATAATTTGTATGCAAATTTGTTTATAGTTTGTTTATTCTTTTGTTAAAATAAAATAAAAAGAAATATTTTAATAAAAGAAAAAGAAAAATAACATCTTAAAAAATTTCCAGGTGTTTCGGACTTCTGCTTAAAAGTTTCAACACAGAAAGAAGCTCTTAGATGAGAATTAAAGAAAAAAAAAGATTCTTCCTTTTATGGTATAAAATTTAAGCTGTCAAAAACTGTTCTTTTTGAAGATATTCATCTAATGAAATTTAAATTTTCTTTCTAAAGACGTTCTAAATAGATATAACAATATTATACGTAAAATGTATTATAGTTGAAAATAGAATGTTGCAGCTTAACAAAAAGTAACAGTGTAAATCTTTTTAAAATATAAATATAATATTTTTGTTCATAATTTACAAGAATTATATTAGATTGGTAAGAAAGTTTTATCATTTTTTTAAAAGAAATTTCAATTTCTTATACTTAAACTAATAAATGAGAGTAATTAATGAAATATTGACCATTGTTTTCGGTTATCTCTTTCTGTCTGTCAACGAGTTTATTTACGCCAAATTTATAAAATATTTTGTCCTTTGAAGTCAAGAAATCTACCACTGAACTCTTAACACCTTGAAAATTTCGAAATTGTTTACCTTTGAAGAAAAATTTGTATCGAGATTTATAGTCAGATGGTGCCCTTCAGGTAAGTTTGGTGGATGTGGTAAAACTCATAACTATCATTCTGTAAATATTCCTTCGCACTTAAAGAGACGGGAGATCTGCCATTGTCATGTTGGACGGTCAGATCTATTTCGATTATAATGTGCTGGGCGAAGTTCATATATTTTTATAGCCTTTCGTGGTAGCTGATCGCAATATAGGTCTGCCGTGCTGTTTCATCTGTTCACGGTTTCAGTCTACTTCCCAGTGAACCTCGGCAAGTTATTATAAGTCTGTTTGTCTTTAATAACTTCAAAAAATAATAAAAGACAAAATCATTTTTAGAAATATAAAGAAAATATATCTTGTTTGAATTAGCACTTATCCAAAATTATTGACTGTTTTTTTGTGTAAAAATTAGAATACATTAATTTTTCTATTTGGATGAATATGTTGAAAAAAATTGAAACAACAACAATGAAAAAAAGAAAACCCAGTATCAAATAAGCTAAGCTTCGAAAGAGAATATTGGCTGTAAAGCAATATTCAAGCAGATGTTGCCATTGACATAATTACAAATTGCTACCATTTTTTTTTTGAAGTGGAAAAAAGAATATTACTATATTTAAAGTGCCATTACGTACTGAAAATGCATCTCATTTAATGCATAAATACTTATTTTGAAGATAAGAAAAGAGATTGAAAAAAGGCATTATAATAATTTATTTAAAAACAAATTATGCTCACATTTTAAAATTTATTATTTATTTGTTAAAAATATTGAAAACTTTTAAAAGAACAATCTGGATAAAAAAATGGCGTGGTAACATGTATCTTACATATTTATCTTGATATCTTATCATGTTTATCATGATATCTTACATATTTTCTTTAACATTTTTCGAAACCCAACTGAAGTAATTCTAATAATTAATGTTGTTTACTTTTTATGCTTTCTTTAAGAATATATTCCAAACATAATATTGCTGAAGGAAAACATTATTTGAATTTTTTTACATGACTTGTTGAACAGTGTAAAAAAAAGTCAAATTACGGTTTAATTTGGCAGTTTTAGTTTTCTATAATTAATTTTGTAAATTGCTTTTGTTCGCAGCTTTTTAAAATGATTAAAAATTATTTTTAATTTGATAAACTTCAATAGAAAAGATTTTCATTGGTAGGAAAAGTATAATTAAAAAACAATTTTAAATAATTAAACAAAAAATTTTAATGTTTTTAATTTTTAATTAGAGTAAAAAACAAATCAAATACTTATTTAATAACGTTTATTTTAATTTTGAAGAAAAAAAATTATATCTTATTCAAATAAACAAATTCTTATTTACTATTCTAAAAACAAAGTAATGAATTTTAAATTAATCCTAAAATAAAAATAAAAATTTTATTATCTTTATTAAATTGTATTTAGTTTGTGGTTGGTTTTGGATTGACTTGTCATGTATAAAAAAATTGTATTAAATATAAATAAACAAATATTTATAACAAAATTTTAATAAACGAAATTCATTGTTTTGAAGCTATTTAAATCGAATAATTTTTTTAATTTTATTTAAATTTTATTTTAGCTATTAACAATAAATGTATTTTAAATCCAATAATGCATTTTGAAAGAATGAGTGCTTCAAAAGGCTTTCTAATAGCAACTAATTTCGAACATTCGAACTAATTCCGGCTACTTGTTAAACAATTTCAGTACTTAACTGAATATCTGCGAACTTCAAGGACACATTTCAGTCCTCTTGGATTAGATTCAAAATTATTAGTAGTTAATTCTGTGAAAATTTTGTTTCAAATTTCAAGCTTTGCAGATTTCAGTTACTGAGGCTTTAAAGAAAAGTTATGATCTGAAATTTATTTCAAATATGTTTTATTGGATTCAAATCTGATGACTTCCTCACAATTGTAAAATAATTACAATTAAATATTCAAAACAGCAGTCTTAGAATTGTTATTCTGACAGAACTTCGAATACTTCTGCAGATCAAAATTTTCGACAAATAATATAAAGAAAGATATCCCTTGTTTAAATTAGTAATAATCCAAAATTATTCAGTGCTTTTATGTAAAAATATTTGAATTAATATGTTGAAAAAATTGAAACAACAACAAAAGAAGAAAAAAAATCAGAGTCAAATCAGCTTCGAGAAAGAATATTGGATGTAAAATAAGGTAATTGCGAAGACAATAATAAGATGTTGCATACGATATAATTATAAGTTGCAGATATTTCTTTTTTGAAGAGAAAAAAAGAATATTACTATATTTAAAGTGCCATTACGTACCGAAACTCCATCTCATTTAAAGAATAAATACTTATTTTGAAGATAAGAAAACAGATTGAAAAAAGACATTATAATACTTTATTTAAAAACAAATTGTGCTCAGGATTTTAAATTTATTATTTATTTGTTAAAAAAGAGAGCATTTTTAAAAGAACAATTTGGATAAAAAAATGGCATAATAAAGCAATCTTACGTATTTTCTTAAAAAAATTTCTAAAGTAATTCTAGTAATTAATGTTGTTTACTTCTTATGTTTTCTTTAAAAATATATTACAAACATAATATTGCTGAAGGAAAACATTATTTAAGTTTTTTACATAAATAATGATTTGTTGAACAGTTTTAAAAAAGGCCACTTACGGTTTAATTTGACAGTTTCAGATTTCTAAAATTAATTTTGAAAATTGCTTTTGTTTACAGCTTTTTAATTTTCTTAAATTTATTTCTAATGTAAAAACCTTGAAGAAAAAATTATCATAAAAAATCATTTTAAATAATGAAACAAGAAAAAATTTTTAATATGGATAATTAGAGTAAAAAACAAATCAAATACTTATTTATTACCATTTATTTTAATTTTAAAGAAAGAAATTATGTCTTACTCAAATGAGCAAATTCTTTGAGGAAATATTATGTTCCTGAAAATTATTTTCAAGCTTTAGTTAAATATTTTTTATTGGGTTCAAATCTGATGACTTCCTTACAACTGTGAAGTAATTACAATTAAAATTTCAAACCATTATAATTCTGATAGAACTTTGAATCCCTCTGTAGATCGAAATTTTAGACTGTTTATTTTGAATTTCTATTTAAGATGTTAAAATTATTTACATCTATAGCGCCATTAATAAATTCAGACTTAATTATTCCAGAAGAAGATATTCACTACAATGATATAACTTCTCAATCAACATGTTTAATGAATGAAATATTTTTTTTAATTCTTCATTCGATTTTGTCCAAGCCATTATTTAATTTTCTTGTTCTTCTTTATTTTCACAACAGCAAATGGTGGGCCAACACCGTCAGCCTGCTGTCAGATTTCTAGTTTCTTTTTACAGGGTAGAGTAGTCAACCCTACGTCCAGCGTTGTACAGTCATATTAGACCAGATCTACATTTTAAAGTGGAATTTCTGAAATACTACAAACGTCCATGGCACCGCTGGGACTCAAATCAGAAACCTGTTACACCAAGCACCAGAGAGTTTATATATATAAAGAAGATTAAAAATACTCCAAGAAAATATAAGAAAGTAAAAGGGACAAAATTAATGAAAAAATAAATGCGTCATTCAGATATTTGACAAAATTTTAATACAATATCCCATAGATAGTTTTATCAGCTTATAATATATTTTTATTTTATAAAGTTTTTCCTTAATTTCCAATGGTGGGTACAAAAGGCACAAATGAAACCATGCAGAACAAAACAAAACAATATAAAATTGTAAATTGCAACAGAAGAAAAGTCTGTGGACAAATACGACTCCTAGTCTCCCAATATCGCTCCCACAAAGATGAGGCAGAGAGCGCAGGACAGCAATGAAGGTAAGTACAGTTCATAAATTCCCGAAGGTTGCAAAGCCTGCAGCAAATATCTTCAAGTACATTTATGCAGTGTAAATGCCTAGCAAGGTAACCGCAGCCAGTTACGAGACAAAACTCCGCAACTGCCTTCATCCTAAGTCAGTTAGAAAGATCTGAAATATTCACCAAGACTTTTGGGAGTTTCTCTCCAAAAACTCTTTATCTAGGTTGCTCTTGAGGGTTGGTTTAAGGAATAATCTTACTTTCTAGTAACCCTCTATGCCGCAGTGGACTGGTATCCACTGCAGACAAATAGTCTTAATTTGGTAAGCCAAATACCCCATAATAGATTGGCAGTTCTTAATAGCTTCAGAATAAGGAGCCCATTTAGAATCAATCGCCTTCAATGAGGCTTTTGAGTCAGATAAAATGACAACTTTAGAAAGATATGTGACACTGGAGCTAAGAAAGGGCAATAGGAATAGCCTCAATCTCACCATAGAAAACAGTTTTAAGTCTTCCCACTAAGGAATAGAAAGCAAACGAGTCACAGTACACCCCTGATCTAGAACCAACACAATTTTCCATGCGAGAGCCGTAAGTGTATATACGGGGACAATCATTTTCAGAATATAAGGTGTCAATAATCTCATATGCCAGGGATTTCAAATCCAAGTCATTTGTGGAAATTTTAGGAACAGACTGGGTTAGGTCAATGCCTACACAAAACCTTATCTGCAGATGGATCAAATAGTTGTGAAAGTTGTTGAAGTCTAAAATTTAGGTCATGCCATTTCTTCAACTCAAAAACTCTCTGTAAAAAAAACTGAATTGATACCGTTCCTTAGTTCGGAAGTCACAGTTCCACGAAGAAAAATATTCAGGAATTCTCGAAATTTTTTCCCAGAATAGAAGAGCTTTTTCTTCAATGATTGATCTGTTCTCCGTACAGTGCAACATAGCATCTATGAGGTCATTTTATAAAGAAAAATGTAAGATTTTAATTTACAATGCAAAATATAAAAACTTAATGTATTGCCGATAAAGTTTTTGCTCTTTTTATTTTACCAAAATTTTTGCATGCTCAAAAAAAAATAAAAAAAAATTTGCAAATTTTGTCATAAAATGTGATGCCTTTTAAAAGACATTTCTTTATAGTCATTCAATTCTATAAGAACTATTCTATTTCTAGTAAAGAACAATTTTACCTATAATCTTCTAAAGAATATTAAAGAAAAAGTTACAAATATTATTTACCAGCTGTGAATTAGATCAAATCTTCAAAACATTTTATGGCAAATATTTTCATCTCATTATTTATATTTAAAACGTGTACAAGATATAAACAGTTATGTGACAAAGCATTATTTTTCCTGTCAACAACAATTCAAGTCAATTTTTGAATAATTAGATTTTCACAGAGGGCAACTGCCACAGAGGCTTTTATGACAGTGATAAATCGTTGTTTTCAACCAAGGCTATTAAGCAGCACATCTTGAAGAGTTTGGGATTTAGAAAATAGCAAAGGGCTCAAAACAAAAGCTATAACAAAGTTTAAGGAAAAGTAGTCATTCCGAAGACAAATTCATCATTTTACTTGAAATGACATATTGTTCCATATAGTTTTTAAGACATGTTAATACAAAATTTGAAACGGAATGGCAGACGTAAATTTTTTATATGTAAATATTTAATATTGCATACATATCAGGGTTTATTTATTTTAGATAAATTTTTCCAATGCAAATTAATAATTGAATGCTTTTTTTCATAATTTATTGTAACAGTGTTATTAAATACAAAGTTGTTTCACAAAATGTTGTTATTATTATTTAAAGAAATGTAAATATGTAGAAATTCAATGAATATTAATTACTATTAATGAGATATTTTTATGAAATTTTTAATGTAAGCTTAATTATGAAATTATAGCTTAGCTTAATTATAAAACAAAAAAATAATGAACTATTAATAACATAGAATTTTTAATTACATTACAATTTACATAAATGAAATTCTGCTATTGTTATGACCAATTCCTTCTTACAATCTGAGTTAGCACAATTAAGAACAACTAATATCAAGTGAAAGAAGTTTGCTTTCAGTTTAATCAGCTTTCTTCTTTATATCTTGTCATATCGAATTGGCATATCTTGTCTATTTTTAATCATTGAACCACTTGTCTAATACCTAATACAAAACAGTCATTAATAGTGAAATTAAGGGAGTTACATCAAATAATTTTTCTGGCAGTATCACATCATGACTATGCTGCTTGTATAATATGACGTTATTCTCAGTAATCAATATTATTAAAATTAATTTATAATATTTGTAATATTTTTCAATAGAAAAAACTAACTCAATAATTTGAGTTAAAAAAATCAATAATTTAATTAAATAATTATAAAAAAGAGATTTACGAAATTTTTTTGGTATTTAACGACGTTTTTACTATATAAAGCTCTGGCGCTCGGTGCCACAGATTTCGAATTTGAATCCCGGCGGTGCAATGGATGTTTGCAGTGGTTTGTAATCCCCTTTAAATAAATTATCTATTATCTATCGGTCCCAATCTAATCTGACTATAGACCGTTGGGGATAGACTGACCACCCTATTCCGTAAAAAGAAAACATCTATTTCGGAATCTGCCAGAAGACAGACAGCCATGGTCCAACATGGACTGTAGTGCTAAATAATGTTAGTTTATTGTATAAAACAATAAATGTATTTCTACTTTCCAAAAATATGAATTGATCAATAAAACTGGCATAATTTAATACATTAATTTAGATCCTATAAAATTAAAGTCGTGTTTATATCATATTTACAATTTTGTTCATACGTTATAAAAAAATAAAATTATACTAATCAAAATACAGATATATTTTACTATTCAGCCCTGACGACCACCTACAATAATATTAAACAAGTATTCTAGCAGATCGATTTAAGGCCATTTAAGTCAGATCCCTAAAAGAACAGGAAAGAAATGTTTGAATGAAGGGAAATTGCCTCTGTCAATGAAAGAAACATTCGTGAAAGGTAAAGAACATTATCAGGTTTTCAGATAAGACTTACTATCGGGGCCAGCGACGTAGTAGAAGCTTCTAGAAAACACCGTAGTCGAATCTTGCTGTTTCGATTACTGTAGCTTGACCTAGGGGAGCATGGTGGAAGCTTTTAATTTACTCTAATATAAGCGTAAATAAATATCTCAGTGAGAGAATCGTAAAAATCACAAGTTAGTTAACCCAACTTTTATACTAAACTCTGAATACATTTCATTTATAAAACCCATGTATACTCAACAAAGTTTTAAGCAATTCAAACGTATTTCTAATTATATATATATTGATAATTTTCGTTTAAATTTTAACACTTTTCTAAATATTACCGATAATAATTTATTTCAATATGAACTAACGTAAGAATTATTGTTATTTTGAGTACTCTCCATAATTAGTTTCGCTTAAAATATTTAGATGTTTGACATATTTTTCTTAAATTTTCAGCTTACAGCAATTTATCATCAGTTTAATGAAATTACATTTTTTTTATATTATCTGTATGCCCAATGTGCCCAGATATTCCTATTAACGTTTATTTATTATTATTTTCATTCGTATTTTGTATTAATGTCTATTTTTAATACATATAATTGATGAGAACTATTGCGACGATTTTTACGAGATTTTAACAACTGTCTGGGTAAATTTAGTTAGGGGGGCCTGATGGCCGAGTGACTACTGCCCTGGTGTTCGGTATTACAGGTTTGGATTTCGAGTACCGGTAGGGCCATGGATGTTTGTAGTGGTTCGGAATCCACTTTAAACTGTAAGTCCCGGTCTAATATGGCTGTTTAACGTAGAGCTGACAAGCCTACTTTGTAAAACGAAAATATCTCCTGTCTAGAAATCTGCCAGTAGCTTGACCCACCGTGGGCCTTTGCACCAATAATGATGATGATGATGATGAAAAGAATGTGAAATATGCAAAGAAGTGTAAATCTCAGTCGCAGATGCAAAATACTGATAATCATTAACAATTGTGGTTTGTCAAGTTCTGATGAAAAAGATTGTTATGAATAATAATTTATCGATCAATCTGGATAATAAAATATTTAATATTAATAAAAAAAAGTAAAATAAAAAAGGACTCAATCTCATAAACTTTAAAAATGATATATTTGAAACAATAAACTTTAATTTAATTAATTTGTAACCTTTAACTTTAAATTAAAGAAACTCCATAAATTTAAACAATTAATTGTTTAACTAACAAAGAACATATTAGACATCGTATTTTTTAGCTAGGCACAAGTTTTATGAACAATAACTTCAGATAAAAAAATTAAAACAATAAGTATTATAATTTTTAAGTTACATTAGTATACTGTATATGAAACTTCCATTGTTATTTATACATATTGAATTAGTACACAATTAGATGTATACTATTTTAATATAATAATATATTTATTGTAAATAAATATTATATTTTTATTATAATAAAACAATAGCTTTTAATTAGTTTATTCTTCTAATGCTTATGAAAATAATTCGGTAACTTTTCTTTATTTTTTAAGCATTTGCAAATAAAAACTTCTTAGTTATTTTTATTAGTGTATACCTTAAGAATATTAAAAAAATTATTTTCAGTTTTTTTTTTTTAACACTGGAAGCATCGTGATTTTATCTTTCAACTTTCTTAAAACTATTTGTTTTTAAATGACTAGTAGTAAGAAAGCAATACATTAAGCTTCTGATACTTATGATCAAATGCCTGAAGTGTATTGTGTTGCATAATAACCGCATTTAATAATTTTCATTAAAAAATTTCTAAAACTTTGTTTTAGATTAGTTTTTGTTAAGTTTTAGATTTGTTAGTTTGTTAGATTTGTTTTAGAATTCCACTTCCAAATGTATGTTAAGTGTTTACCAATAATTACTGAGGAGGCTCATTACATGCTCTTAGTTTCCCACTAAACTGAATTTTCATCGCATTTATTGGATTTTGATAAAATCGTGAAAGCATAAAATGAGAAGTTCTAACATGTGCTGGTCTGAATCAATGTTTCATTAAGCTTTAAATCTGCTCATCTATGGTTTTCGCTTCAAAGGACACCAGAACAATTTTCTGTTTTTGAAATTTATATTGTTTATTACAAATTATTGCTTTTAACAAAATTCAGAAGACTTTACACTATTTTAAAAGACTCTTTTAACTGTCATTTAAATCATTAAATGGGCTTCATTTAGTTTCCAATGTATATAAAAAATGTCACATATTAAATAATATAGAGCTACGAAAAGATACCTAGTACTTTTAAAAATTTGCTGAAAGTACAAAGCATAAAGTAAAAACTTCTAACATGTGCTGTCCTGAATTAATACTTCATTAAGCTTTGAATGTGCTCATCTGCCAAATCTGCTCACCAAATATTTCTCCTCAGATGACATCAGAAAATTTTCTGTTTTTGAAATAAATTTTTTGTATTGTTTACTACAAATTATTGCTCTTTACAAAATTCTAGAGTCTCTTTCAACTATAAATACACATCATTAAATGTGTTTATTTTCATTTAGTTTCCAATGTTATATAACAAATGTCATATATTAAATAATATAGAGAACACAAAAAATAACTTTGCACTTCTAAAAATTTCTGCCCCGTGTGGGTCCGGGTTAGAATTGTTCCCACTTTAGCCCGTGCATGTCTTAAAAGGTGAATAAAATGGGTACCCAGTGCCCGTGGGTATAGACTTCAGAAATTCAGATTCCTCCCTTTGGGTTCCCCATGTCTTTGTGCTGCAAGGACAAAAAGAAGCTGCATTTGTTTATCCTTTATCAGGACTCGTCGGTTTAAGATCACACGAGTTCATGGATTCGGACTACTAGATGTTGCTGTCGACCAAGTGGAAAGAAGAAAAATTTGAAGTAAATAAGAAACTACAAAATGTATTGAAAATACAAAGATATTATTTTTTTCATAGTTAAAAAAAATCAACGTGTTTTTGATGACATTTGTAGCATTTTAATTTGCCACATTTAAAATCTTGGTACTTTCTATGCATTGAAAGCCTTAAGAATTTTTTGTGTTGACACGTGAAAAATATTGTTTACTCATTTCTCAATTTGTGAATTGAGAAAAGTGGAAATACAGCGTACATCTAGGCTGAAGATTCTTCATTGCTACAGGGTTTGAGACCATTTATCGACTCAATGTGTTGCATGCGATTAATGACGCTCAATGGCAGTTTAACAGTTTATAAATATCTTCAATTAGGAATGGTAAACAATGTACTATATTTCCCACATTCTCAAAAACACGTCCCAAGCTTCCAAGGCAAATAGGGAAAATCTAAGATTGTATCTATAATAATTCTTTTAACTTTTAATACAATTAGAACTGCCATTGCAATTGCTTAATTCTTTCTCAATTTACAGACTGTTTAAGTAATACATAAGGAAGAGGATTCTACTCCATCAAGTTAGCGTTTAAATTGTATTTAAATGTTAGTTGTAGTTTCATCGGCGCAAAAATAATCTACTTGTAGAAGTTTTTTTTTTTTTACTTCAAAAAAAAAAAAAAAAAAAAAAAAAAATAATTGAGTTAAAAAAACTTCAAAAATTCTTTTTTTTAATATAATAGATAATATCAAAATATTTCTATATGTTTAAAATTGTTCTTCTTCATTGGCGCATCAGCCCCTTGGTGGGTCAACGCCGTCTGCTTACTGGCAGATTTCGAAACATGAGATGTTTTCATTTTTTATTGGTAGGGTTATCAACCTTACTCTTTATAATCATATTAGATCGGACCTATGGTTTAAAGTATATTCCGAACCACTACAAACATAAATGGCACCGTATGGACTCGAATCTGAAACCTATGGCACAGAACGCCAGAGAACTAGTCATTCGGCCATCAGACATCTTTAATGTTATTAAATCAGTAAATTTCTTTTTCGTTTAATTTCAAATATAAAAGATTCATTTAACAAAAAAAATCAAATAAGAATCAATTTTAATAGAAAAGAGGTTAAAAATATTTTGCTTTTGTTGAAATCAACCAAAACATATTTTTTTTCAAATTTACCAACGTAGTTTGTAAGACAGGCTGATATGAAATTTTTATTTTGAAATAGGTTTCCAAGCACTTATCTAACCATTTGGAATAACAGAATTAAAAACATTTGCAAGAAAATTTAATGGTGTATAAAAGTTAATTCAATTATAAAATGTAGAAAGCCCTTAATCTTTTCAATTAAAATGTACACACAAATCCTTGACGAACCAG